>BQNB010179574.1:0-12759 GCA_026074375.1 Tanacetum coccineum | reverse complement strand
TCATCAGTCTCTGAATCTCCTTGTGGACTCTTGTCAACATTTATACCCTTCCTAGCCTTTTGCTTCTTTCTTTTTCCTACTCTTTTTATAGGCTCTTCTTCTTTTACTTTAGCAACTTTTTCTTTTTCTGTATCTGAAACATCTTTATCATCAATCCTTTGTTTCTTTGAAATTCTATCTGAAGCTCTTCTCCATATCTTTTCAACTGTGCCTTTGTAGCTTCAATATTTATAGGAACGAAAGTATCAATCTGCTTAACTAACTTCTCAAACTCTTCTTTAATCTCTTCAAACTTCAACTTCTTCAACTGAGAAAGCTTCCAAGTTCCTTGATTCTTCAGATAGTTTGACATGTAAATTCTCAACTCTGACTGAGTCATAGGTTTATTTCTCTTTGCCTTAGCTCTTTCTTCTGCAAAATGTTTCTTTCTTGTTCAGACAAATCCTTTCCCAACACATCTTTTGTCAACTCTGCATTTGCTTCTAACTTGGCTCTAATAGCATCCTAGTCTTCTTCAGTATAAAATTGAACTTAAGCTTTTCTTTTCTTTTGTTGCTCAGTTAACTCTTCTTCTTCTGCCAATCTTTTAGCCAATAAAGCATCCAAATGAACTTGTTTGGCAGTTTCTTCTTCCTCTAGAGTTTGAAATCTTATGGCTTCTGCAAGACTAGCTTCTTCTTGTTGAATTTGTTCTTTAGTTCTTTTGGGAGCTTGAGTCTCTTCAACAATCATTGGAGCTTTTCCTTCCCTTTGGCCTCTAGCAGAAATAACTAGGCCACCAGTATTAACTTCTTCAAAGCCAGTACTAATATCTTCAAAGCCAATACTAATATCTTTAAAGCCAGTATCAATTTCTTTTCCCTTGGACTCTTTTCTCCTCTTGTATCTTTTACCCTTATCAACTGACTTTGACCTCTGAGAAGCAACCTTTGACAGAGTTTTAGCTCCTTCCAAGGTTGTAGGGCTGATATCTTCCTCCCCTGAAGTTTTGCCTTGTGTAGGAGTCTTAAAAACCTCTGATTTATCCTTTATCATATTCCTAACCATTTCATCTGAACCTTCCTCTTGTAAATTCCCCCCTTGTTTGGAAGAAATTTCAGCATCCTCATCCTCTAAATCAGGTAGAACCACATGTCTCCTTTTGAGAACATCTTCCATCTTCTTTACCTTTTTCACCAATTTCACAAGTGCTTTTCCCATGGTCAACTATCAACCTTTGTGATCAACTTGGGAACCAATTGAAGCAGGTCATCCACTGTCATGGTTCTTTCTTCTACCACATGAGGGTTCTTTCTTCTGCCACATGAGGGTGAGTAGGATCTTATGATTGTGGAACTTTAGTTTCCTGTCTAGGTGAAAGTGGTTGGTGTTCAGGTGATGGTTGCTCAAAGGTGTGCTCAATGGGTTCACTGTCAGGTTCTGGTGTAAGTGATGTAGGGTGAGTTATTTGTTCAGCTACAGGTATAGGTTCAGACTCAGTGGTTGCAGATAGCATGATATCCTTCTTATCCTTCTTAATAAACAAAGTCTTGTCAATAGTACCCCTTCTGTATCCATGCTTCTCTAGAAATGTTGATAGAGTAGCATACCAAGCTCTAGGAGCTTGATGTAATCCATATAAAGCTTTGACAACCTTATAAACCTTCTTAGGATGATCAGGATCAACAAAACCAGGAGGTTGAGAAACATACACCTCTTCATCTATAGTGCCATACAAAAATGCACTTTTTACATCCATTTGGTATACTATGAACCCCATAAATGAGGCAAAGGCTAAAAATAACCTGATAGCTTCTATTCTTGCCACAGGAGCAAAAACCTCATCATAGTCAATACCCTCTTCCTGTCTGTGACCTTGGGCCACTAGTCTTGCCTTATTTCTGACAACTACTCCTCTTTCATCCCTTTTGTTTCTGTATACCCATTTTGTTCCAATCACCTTTGCTCCATGAGGTAGATCTACTAGAATCCATACCTGTTGCAGCCTAAACTGTAATAACTCCTCTTGCATAGCTTCAACCCAACTGTCATCTTTTAGAGCTTCAGAAATCTTTTTAGGTTCCTCCTGAGATAAGAAGCAGGCAAACAAACAATGCTGTTGATCTTTGTGATTGTTCCTTTGCTGCTTTTGAACATAACTTACAAGTGCATGTGCTCCTGAATGTTGCTGCACTCTTCTTCTAGTTTGCACAGATGACTTAGGATCACCCAGTATTTGACTTTGTGAGTGAATGTCGTGTATCCTAAGAGTAGGAATGGGACTAACAGCTACTTCTGTTGGTAAGTTGTTGAAATCATGGACCATACCCTCGTCATCATAAGAAGCCTCATCAAAAATCCCTTTTTGAGGTTTGTTAAAGATTGTGAGCTCTAGCATATCTAAATCATCTTAATCAGCAGGTTGAGGATTATCTTGTCCACTACCAGAATTAACAGAGTTAGTACAGGTAGCTTTGTTTTTAGGTACTTCCCTTAAATGCTTTTGAGCAAGTGCATCCAATTCTTTTCTAAAAGCTAGAATTTCATGAGTATCTTCTGAAATGCTAGTAGAATAAGCTTCCTTCTCTTGTGCTTTAAGGTGTTGAAGCTCTATCAAAAACGCCTCTGCCTTTGAATTAGTAGAAGACATCCTTGGTCCAACTTTTGCTGCAGTATGCTTGACTGCTGTAGGCACAACAATAAGCTCCTCGGCCGCATCTTCTTCCTCAAAAGCATTTGCATTAGGAGTTGGTAGTGTATATGCACTGTTAGTCACTTCTGAAGTACCTGCATGTGGGTTAGTTTGATTGTCAAAAGACACAGGAATATAGTTCATAGAATTAGTTAGATAATCAATATCAAACATCCATCTATAACCTACTCCTTTCACATTAGATTTTTCTTCAAGAAATTTTTCATGCAGATTTACTTCTACCTTTTTGGTCAGTAAATTATTTACCCTAAAGGCTTTGCTATTTAGTGAGTAACCAACTAGGAAACCTGATTGATTCTTTTTGATTAACCCTTTTTAGATAAATAAATATATAATACTTATATATATATATATATAAAAAGGATAAGGTCTTATGTAGCTAATAATTGGTTTGTGGCAAAACAAAAGCTCATAAGGAGTTTTGTTTTGAGGTTTAGTCACTCTTACCCTATTAAAGATATAGCAAGCAGTACTAACTGCTTCTTGCCCAAAAAGTAGTTGGTAAGAGTGAGTTGTCAGCATAGTACTTAGCAGCCTCAATTAAGGGTCTGTTCATCTTTTTCAACAACTCCATTCTGTGTGGGATGTTTTGGGCATTGCTATACTCTTATTTTATTCCCTTGTTCCTACAAAATTCAAGCATATCTCTATTCTTAAATTCAGTGCCATTATCTGATCTAATGATTTTAACCCTGTGATTAAGCTAGTTTTCAATCTGTCTAATAAAGTTCTGAAGGATACCACTAGTTTCATCCTTAGTAGCCAAGAAGAATACCCAACTAAATCTGGTACAATAAAAAATTTTCAATCAGTAATTACAAGGCAATAATTTGCCTGATTGATGCTTTTTATAGAAGTAGGTCCAAAAAGATCCATATGCAAGGTATGTAATGGCTCGGTGATTGTTCTTTCTAATTTAGCCTTACAGGAGGCCTTGTGTTGCTTACCTTTTTGGCATGCAACACATTGTTTGGTCTTTTCTGAAAACCTTGGAAGGTAGAACCTTCTTACAAGGTTTTTCCTTCACTAGTTTGTTTAAGTTTTTTAAAATTTATATGACATAACACTCCTGTGCCATAATTTTGATCATCAGATGTGGCTTTTGCAATCAATACAAGCATAATCTTTTTTGAAGTGTGGAGTCTTATATCAAAACTTTACACATTGTGTTGCCTAGGGACCTTTAGAAGTATCTAATTTTTCATATGCTTCCTTAAAGTCGGAGGCACAACAAGACATTCAGTTTCAATAAAAGAAACCTTGTGCTGCTTATCACTATATTCTGTGATATTAAGAAACGATTTTAAAGTTCCCAAGTTTTTGTTTTCTTTTTTTTTTCTCATTACAAAGACACACTATTCAAAAATCTAAAATTACAACTTTATCCTGCCTTTACCAGTTATTGTAGCCTTTGGCTCCTCTTAAGGTAACAGATCCACCCTTTGCTCTATCTTTAAAATCATCCAGGGTGATCCTTGGTCAACAGTCATGTGCCATGAGCATCTCCACTACAAATATACCTCTGTCCTCATGTTCTTGATTGATGGATGATCCTGCAATGAAAAAGAGAAATTAGTTTCTCTTAGGAACCAGGCCTTTTTAGTGCTTGGGTCTGCCTTGTGGTCCTTTAGGCATTTACAGTTTCGAACAAAATTGGATCACTATTAAAGATTGGAGTTTGTTCTTGTTTTCCTCTTTAATTCATAATGGTTGAGGTCTTAACAGAGTGCCCCAATTTCCTTTACAAACATGTGGAGAAAGTCATTTTTGCTGGTATTTCTTATACAATGGGTTTTTCACAGCTTGTGAATGTGAGATTTTGGAAAATTGGACTTCTTTTGGATTTAACTGTTATTTACCTGGGGTCTTACAGGACTAAAACTGTTTGAGTTACTGATAGGTACTGTTTGTTTAGTTCTAACAGTATTAACATTAAACCTGACAGAATTAACATTTTTCCTAACAGAATTAACATTTGCCCTACTAGTATTAACATTAGACCTGACAGAATTAACGTTTTGCCTAACAGATTTAAGTTGTACTGGTCTAGGTATAAAGTGATTAGCATAATTAACCCTGTTTGCATTGTTCCATACTTGTTTTGCCACCCCATTATCAGTATTAAAAACCCTTTGTTTCTTAAGCTCAGCCTCTCTTGCCATTTTTTTTCATAAAAGTCACAATCTCTGATCAAGTGACTTAGGCTACCACAAACAAAACTCTTTTTCTTGATGAAAGAGTAACCTTCCCCTAGTTTTCTTTCCATCATTTCATTCAAATTCTTTCCATTAACTTTAGGTGTCCCTTGATTTTTCATTGGTTGCTTAGGAGTTTTTACGTGTGTTACACAACTAGGTTCAGCTTCTTTTGGTTTTGGTGCAGACACGACTTCTTCATTAGATGTAACATAATTCTCACTGAATTTGTCATCTGAGACACTAGTTTCAGGCTTTTGAGGTCCCTTTTTACCATAAACATACAAAGATTCATCAATTTCCTGTTGTGGTTTAGGAGTATAGTCCCCAGTTAAGGGATGTGGAACTCCTTTTTTTGAAAACTATAAGTTTGAAAATCTATGTATTAGTTTTTCATTAAAAAGTCTTATTCTGTAGAATTAAACACAGTACGATTCATTTCTTCCTCATAGCTTAAAACCTCATCGTTTGAATTTATTTCATACCCTAAGCCAACTTTACTAGTTGAACTCATACCAGAATCAACTAATTTCCAAAGGTTTTTAGAAGAATCCTTCCATGAATCTACTATTTTCTGCAATTGTTCCTTTTCTTTTACAGCTTTCATTCCTATTCTCCTATATTTTTTAAGCTTTTCATCTTTTTCATATAATTCATTTGCCTGAAATGTAAGCTGTTCATTTAAAGATAATTGCTGCTTTTGAAAAGTAACAACTTGAGCTTCTAATTTTTTAACAGCTTGATCATAGGCAAGTATTTTTACTTCTTGTTCACCTAACTGATTTGTTTGTTCATCACACAGTGTTTTAAGTTTATTATATGAATCAATGCAGGTTTTAGAACATAATGATACCTCATTATTTGAGCTGATTGCCATGAGTGCATGATTAGTCTCTACTCCTTCTACTGTATGTTCTCCCGAATTGACAACACCATCATACATAGTCAGCAAACAGTTCTGATTCTGCTCCTTCTTTCCAGCTCCTTGATCTTGATAAAAAGAGTCTCTTTTCTTTCCATCATTTATCCCCTTGGATGTGCATTCCCTAGCAAAATGACCAGTGTTGTAACATTTGAAACATCCAAGCTTCTTTTTGTCAAAAAACCATGGGTTTGTTTCCCATCAATCCGGACTCTCCTTTCCAGTCTTCTTGTAGAATTCTTCATCTAGAATAGGCAAATCAATTGCTATTGCCAGTTTATGTCCATTTATCTCAATGTTATATCATCAATCTGTTCGAAGTCTTCTGAAGCAAGTCCAAAGTTTCTGATTGTAATTTGGGTAAGACTGATAAATAACTTCATCGGCAAAAACAACCAAGAACTTATCTTTCTGGATATTGTTTGAAGATGTAGAATGAGTATAAGTTACTGTAGGGCACCAGTAATGACCAGACTTAACCTTGTTAGTACTGCTCTAGCAGTGTGAAACAAAAGCAACATTTTGCGCTACTGCAGATGATTTTGAGGTTATTGTGAGGTTCTGCTCAAAAACCCTAAAGGTTATTATTTAAGTATCAATGGATTTTAAAGTGTCAACATCTGGTTTAGTTTCTCATTAGTCATTGCCCAGATTTTGACCAAGATGGGGGCAAAGATCTAAGAAAAAACTTTGGGATTTGCCTCCTCAGTAAATACTTCAGCACAGAGCTTCCAACTGTGAGAGTAGTTGTTGGAATCTTTCATATCCTTTTCTAACCTTGAACTTGATATAGTAAATGCTTCAAACTGTTGATTTAAAACAGCTTTCTGCATCTTCTTGAATTTGCGTTACCACCATACCTCAGTCCTTATGGCTTCCCAAATTTCTTTTGCATCGTCATTCCATGAGATTTCTCAGATGTGCTTGGAATGGCCATAAGTAAATGGTTCTTGCCTTTCCTTTCTTTTCAACATCATGAATTTCTGCAGCTGATACTGGGGAAGTTACTCTAACAAACACCATCTTTTTTCAAGTTGAGGATTTCCTTCTTAGAATTTCCATTCTGAATTTACCTTCCAACATTCATTGTCATATATATTTCAAGGTTAATGCTCCATCTCCATGGCCATATATCATACTCCCCCATTCTTTTAGAATTTGGGAGTTTTTGATATTTGAGATGTGGTTGTTTGAGGAATGAGTTCTTGTTGTTGTGTGTTTTGGTTTATTGGTTGCAGTACCATTGTCTGAATGCATCTTCTGGTATGATGCTTCCTATCACTAGAGTTGAGGGAGAAAACATCATTTGGTAGATTGAGACATTTTTCTAGATCTAAAAGTGATTGTTTATGGTTCTTGTGATTCTTCTTACTTAAAGTCCCTTTAGAGGCTCTGATACCACTTGTAGGTCCAAAGTCTTGGATCTGTTTAGCCTTTTGTAAGACAATAGCTAACTTGAATAAATCCAAAATCAATATATGAGAGGACAATAACTATTAATACTATGTGCTAATGCGGAATCTTAACACAAGTACTAAGAAGAACACAATGTAAAACTTTGCTATTTTCTATTAATTTCTATTAAGGTTCTCTATATCAAACACTATGCCGTAGGGTTCCTTTTATACACCAAGAAAACCCTAATGGGCTTTACAAACGCGTAAAAGGATAATGCATATCCTTTCCTAAGATATCTCTAAGATAACTATTATCACTATTCTGTTACATAAACAGACTTAACAAGAAGGCCAGTACTAACTATAGTACTGCCAGACTTAACTTAGTACTGGCAGATGTTAACTATGTCTACAGACTTTTAACTCTATAAATACCCGGGATTTAAGTCTGTTTATAATAATTCCTAACATATTCAATGTAAGAAGCATAAATAGTAGGACTTACAGTAAGAGCATAATTGATCAAACATGTAGAGAGGAAGTCTACTATTTGATGAAACTCAGCGTTCTCCTCTGTCTTTTCCAAACAAGCAAATTATTATGTGATCGACAAACTTCAAATCGCCATATAGTGATTGGATTTATGAGAAGGGTTTGGAGTTTAAGTTTCATGATGAGAGTGAGGGTATGGCCAAGTTAATTAAGATATTATAAAGGGAGCTTAAGGGGTGTGATTGGACCGACTGAATATAAGTTTAATCTTATCTTGGAGTAAAACTTATAAAAGACAAAAAGATCAAGAATTATCCAAATATAGACCCCTATAAGCGAAGTTGTTGGCGGAAATATCTCAACGGTTATAATTAATTAATGAAAATCTGTTATGCCCCGAACAGTATTAACGGTAACAAGCAGTACTAAATTTGGCTCAGCAGTACTAACTTTTGCCCAGCAGTACTAACTTTTTCCTAGCAGTACTAACTTTTGTAGCAGTATAAACACAAATATAGTATACCAGTAGAAACCATTACTAAATCATCAATCTCATATACTTAAACTTATGTAAGTAGCAGCTAACTACGCCTTAGCAGGCCCCATCAACTTTTGTATAAGGTATCATCCAGCAGTAGAAACTAGGCCATCAGTAAATAAGAGTATCTTAACAGTATTAACTTTGTCTTCATTAATTATACAACAACATGCTCTATTCATCACAAGCACATTTTAGAAAAGATAGATGGACATGTGATAATTTATGCGATCCATATTTATGTATAACCCATGAATAAAAGTTAAGAAATGTTATCCAAACACATTAACCTCCCCTCAAAACAATTACTCAAAGATTAAGTAATCAATGCTAGCAATTAGAAAGTTAAACTGCTAAATCTAAGCCTTTGTGAGAAGACTGCTACGTTGTGGTCTGTTTGTGTTCTAAATTCACTTGAATAAACTTCTTCTTATAACAATCTCTGATGAAATGATTCCTTATCTCTATGTGCGTGGTTTTAGAGTGAAATACTGGATTCTTCACAATACAAATAGTGCTTTCATTATCAATGTAAATCTTGGTGTTCATGAAATTAAATTCGTGGTCAAGCATCTGATTTTGGATCCTACACTGTCCACAGCAAGTAGTTGTAGCAGCAACACATACTCTACTTTCAGTTGTTGAGTTGGCAACTATAGTCTACTTCTTACATTGCCATGAAATCAACCTCTTGCTAAGAAATTGACAACCTCATGTTGTGGATTTCTAGGTCAAGCTGCTCCACGCATAATCCACTATGTAAAAAAGCTTTCAGTGAAATGCGTGAATCCTTAGGATACAAGGGCCAATTAGTGTTTGACCTTTCAAGTATCTAAAGATCCTTCTTTGCAGGCATGAAGATGTGGAAGTCTTATTGGAGTAACTTGGTACCTTGTTACAAGCACAAAAAACAACACAAATTATGTCTTGGTCGGTCTAGAAGCTTGGTTAAGTACACATTTAATGATCCAATCAGTTTGATCTATACTAAGTGTACATCCACAATCTCAGCTTCTTTCAGCCTTGATCATATGCTTTTAGTCTTCCAAATGGATCTAACTTTAGTGCTTGTAGTCTTTAATGAGGAGAAATCAACTTTTTCAAAATATATCAGAACATATTGTCTGGCTAATGAAGATTACATCTTGTAAACATCCCAAATTGGCGTCAAGCGGAATAACGGGGTACGGGGAGTGTTACTTCTCAGATCAGTAACACAAGATAATTATAAGAACGACCAAAAAAGTCATTTAAAACTGATACATTGGATTTATAAAGTATGTGTTTCAAAAGCCCCGAAGCTTTATTGTTTACTGGTTTTATTAAAAGTTTTTCTAGCCTTCATAACAGATTAATACAAAATGTAATGGACTAAGTCTTTAATGCATGACTTCAAAATATAACCCAATGTATCCTTCGCAACTGTGCTTAATGACCTTCCTTAAAAAACGTTGCCATTTAAAAAACATCAACATAAAGTTGGTGAATTTCATAGGTTTATATAAATGTATATGCAGGACCGCAAGACTTTCCCCGTGATAATGCAACAGATGCAGACATCAAAAATGTAATTACGTTTACTAAGGTCATGACTCCGCAAAAGGCTCGACATATTGAATACAAGATAATAAATATTCCTACATTGCCAGTGATGATGTTTAACCCATAACATCCTGTATCCGACATGATATACGTACGTTTCCAGTGATAGCTAGTCTCACCGATACGGGGAAGGTCAATCACCACAATAGTCTATCTATTAATCCTTCGGTCACATTTTCCAGTAATTGCAGTTCATGATTCATGGGTTATGGGTTCCGCTACTTAGGCAAACGTATCATGATAAAATGAACACTTGCGTCCAATTTGTTAAAACATTCATATGTTTCTACCCCAAAAATTTGTAAGTAATATTGTAAAACATTGGGGCCTATGAACTCACCTTGATTGTGAGTAAACTGATACAACAAAATATCCCAAGTAAGGTAAAAACGCGTCACGCTACGCTCGAATGAACCTAGTTAATATAGGTCGAATCAGTATTCAAAGTATTGTTGTTTTACAAAACAATGTATATAATCCTATATAAGTTATCATCTACTATCGTTCGGGCTATCATGATTTAAGAGGTCATGACATGAGTACAAGGAGTTAGGACACTTTAAATCGTAAAATCAACAACACGTCAAGATTACGCCATCCGAAGGAAGCTCATTATGTAAATTCCATAGTAATATAGCACTTCGATATCTAATACATATATAATTATATAGCTATATCACCATCTAGTTGTTTATGTTGAAATCGTCATTATACAAGTTAAAAAACGTTTTATTAATTTCGGCCTTTAGTAAATATGAGTATCCTTCCAGACCACTCGAAACCCAATAAGCCCAAAGCAAGTTGTATGCGAAAGTCACTGCCAAAGAATAATCAGAAATATAATAAAGGAGGTATAAACACACAATTCAATTAGACATAATGTAAAGGAAAAACTGAAAGTTTCAAAGTGAGCCACGAAAAGTAAGCTTACGAACCATAAGCCGGAAACCACGTAAGCCATAAGCTTGCTATATAAGCTAAAACAACTCATTTTTCGTAGCTTATTTTGAAACATTTATGAGCTTATGTTCTGCTACACATGCAAGCATTTTGCTACACACTGCTAATTTAAGGGGGTGTTTGTTTCGGCTTATATGTGGGCTTATGAGCTTATTTGATTTCGGCTTATATAACATAAGCCTCAATTTTCTGGCTTATATTGAGGCTTATGAGCTTATATAAGTTTATCATATTGTAATAAACTTATATAAACCCAAAGTCTCAAAATAAGCCAAAAAAATTGAGACTTATGTTATATAAGCCGAAATCAAATAAGCACATAAGCCCACATATAAGCTTAAACAAACACCCCCTAAACATCTTCTTTTGTTTTTTTATGTAGTCCAAGTAGCATTGAACATAGCATACTCATATTATTCTGTTTGCTATTTGATTATGGTCTGTTGATTTTGAGCAGATCTATGATGAGCATATGTAGCCATATGCACATACAATTCTAGTCTTTGTCACCTTAAAGTTGACATAAACTTCTTGGAACAACATATCCAACATTTGTTTAAGAGTTAAGTACATTTTTGGTCTTTGTGGTTTGGTGCGATTTCACTTTTGGTCCAAAATTCAAAAAATGTTTACTTTTGGTCCAAAAACATAGTTTCGGTCCACTTTTAGTCCAATCTCGTGAATTTGGACTAAAATTTTTGGACTAAAAGTGGACTAAAACTATGTCTTTTGGACCAAAAGTGTAACGAAACTATGTATTTTGGACCGAAAGTGGAACGAAACTATGTGTTTTGGACCAAAACCTAACTTTTTTTGAATTTTGGACCAAAAGTGAAAAACGCACCAAACCATCAGGACCAAAAATGTACTTAACTCTAAAAAATATGATTACAATGACAATTATAAATGGGTGTTGATGTATAACAGTTACAGTTATAAATTATTGCAGCATGACTATGACTTCTGTATTGATGATGATGATGATGATCAGTGGCGGAACCAGACAAATAAGTTGTGGGGGGCAAAATGTGACAATCCGTCAATTTCAGGTCGTTATTTTATTCTCGAGTATTAATTATAATTTTCATTTTTATGTTGAAATATGAACTCACGACTAAACGGGTAGAAATTAGGGCTTACAATTGTAATTTACGTAACGTCAACGAAGAACCGGAGAATCCTACGTTAAGCATCGACGTTTATATTTTCAAAATGCCGTAGAAATATTTTTATTTCATTCGTTTTTATTTTTCGTATTGCGTGCATTTTCTTTTCGTACCTTACGTAAAATTATTAAGAACAATGTTTATAATTATTGTTCGACTAGTACCGTACGTAAATTAAAATTTTCAGAGAAGTATCACAATTTTCGTAGAACTATTTTTAACTTGTTCGTTTTTACTTCGTGGTTTCGCCTTAACTCTCGTTTTATTTTACGTTTGTACCCGTTAGCCTCAAAACTACCTACCTATCTTAAAATTTATACACTAAACACTAAGATTTATAAAATTAAAACATAAAAACCTTACACCACTACCTCATTTGAGATGTGGCATAACATGGTGCAAGGACTAAGACACTTGTCTTAGTCCCTTGCATGTCAACAAACCACTTATACTTAAACCATCAACCCACTCACTTCACTCCCATTGTTTCCAAAGAAAATTTCACACTCTTCCCTTTTCTCCTTTGTTGTGCCGTACACCTTAGCCCTTACAACACCAATTTCATACAAAATTTCCTAGATCAAAAATCACTACACTAACTAAGAAAGTACCTTAAGCATAACCCTATACTTTGAGGATGAATTAAAGGTGTTGAAAGAAGGTTTCCATACACATTAGGGGCTGAGTAAATTCAAGTGATCATAGAGTCCATGCATGGATAAATAATGGTGATCTAGGGGTATTGGATTAAGAATTAAAGCTTGGTGTAAAGGGGTCCTTTTGTTTTGAGTGATA
>BQNB010179573.1:0-12759 GCA_026074375.1 Tanacetum coccineum | reverse complement strand
TATTATATGTAGTTTTGAATGTGTATTGCATATTATTTAATTTCATCCTCTAGACTATGGTTAGAGCACGCGGTGTGGAAAGTTAAATGGCATGTTATAGCCCCATAACGTGTGACCCTATAACGCCACTAAATGGTTCAGTAGGCAGTTTCACCATCTATTTGGTCTCTTGAGCTCTTGTGGCTTATATTAGGAACTATTAATCAATAACTAGCATCCCATTAACTACTCAAATCTTTGTAGACCTTTCTAATTCCCCCATGGCTGAGACTGATACATCCTTTTCCATCCTTGGTAGTTTCTAGTTGTAGCGCTATCAATTTTTTTATTTCCTTTTCATTATTTACATCTATATGTTAGTTGATGCATACTCTCACTTACTATTTTAAAAGAGTAACAACAAAAGCATAAGTTGCTTCTTTATGAAGGAAAACTAGAGAACGTTATGTAGTTCTGCACGTATTTGATGCACATGATTAAATTGTAAATGGAAGCAATTTATCTTGTATGAACATTATACCTGATTGTTTGGTAAAAGCCAGTTCACAAGCATTGAAATACAGATCTTATGTATAAATTTTCAACTTTACAAGTTGATCATTATTTTTGTGGTTATGTAGGTCAATGGGGTAGGGATAGACATTAACAATGTAAGATCTGTGTCGTTGAGATTCTATAGCATTTTTAGAAGGTGGTAATAAGAAAGTAAAAATATATGGATGTTTGTAGAATTTGTTTTATATATTAGATCTTAAATGAATATTACAACCTACATACCATCTGGCCGTCCATTGGACTTGCAATCTAACGGCCCTTGTCCGACCGCATCTCTTCCGCTACTATATTATTACATAAACCCTAATTTTGTTGATTTGGTTGAAACAGGTTCTAGAAGATGAGTCAAGAAATCACTCCAGAACTCGAAGATATAATTTGCGACAGCTGTTGTTGTGTAGATCAGAAGTTTCTTCACCATGTATGGTTCGAAGACAAACACCAGATTTCTTCACCGTGTATGGTTCCCGTTAATAATGGCGGTACTACACATAATATCTCCTGCTGTAACAATTGCCATTCTTATTCTCATGGCCCTTGTTTGTCTACTGAGGGCAGTCCCGTGTGAGCTGCTTCAATGTGCTCCACTTGCATAAACCCATCTGGACTAATTTTCATGTCAAAGGATATAAAGAATAAATGAGAAGATGGGTTTTCTAAGGGGATTGATTTGAAGGCGGTACATTTGTTTTTTGCGGCTGCAAAGATTGTGCATAATTCGATATCTGCCGCACATGATGACTTAGCATATGATGCTGAGACAATGGTGGCACAATCTATTGTGGCAAAGGAAAAAGCTACAAAATATGTGAAACGTTGTACTAAAATTGACACAGGTGGGCCCTCTCTGCTTGGCTTTTTAACTAATAGTGAAAAAGGTACATCTTTTGAAACTTTAGTAGAGGCTGGAAGGTTGCAAAAGTTATCCATTCATTGTGCAACGTGAAATGGTTAGAAAAGAAGGGCGATTATGGGGACTGGCCTTAACAAGAAGTATTGGTATCTGGAAGGTGACTGATATATGTGTAAACATGTTTCAGTACAGTTTAGTAACTAATACTACATTGTATTTTGATGGCTAAAAGACCAGAATTCTTATTCTAAATGATATCAAGAAATTCACTTACACTTGGATCTCTAATAGACTTCGTAACGTCTCTATTAATTGGATAGAATGGTTTTTAATCCTTGTAACTCTCTATCCTACCATATGTAATTGTTTGTGCCAAGCTTCTCGCTAGTTTTTTAATATACCGGCGTTCAAATTGTCTTTTTTTACCTAATGTATTTTGCACCACAAAAGTCAGTATTGTCCCTCATATGCTCAAACAGGCTTCAACCCTAATGAGTAATTATCACTTGACTTGTATGATAAAACAATGTTTAATTGCTGTCAGCTGTCATAACTATATATGATTAGTATACTATTGTTGTGCTTAGACTTAGATTTATTAATCTGTTTTCTAGATTCAGAAGATATTTTTGCTTCAATTCTAGCTGGTTTTATCTTTTATGATGCTTCCTATATTCTGAGATTTACTTTGTTATTCACCAGGCGTTTGGAGCTCCACAATTTTACACCTCGAAAGACTGTTTCAATTGTTCCCTTGGCCCAGAAAGTCTCTAAAGAACACAACCCTGAAGGGTGTTTTTGCCTCTTACTTGGAGCAATTCTGAACATAATTTGTGGCTCAAAAAAGAAGCACCATCCTGAATGTTTTCAATCAGGTAATAATTATTAGTATTGGTGGTTTTATGTTCACTGCATGCCTTTCTGGTGATGTATTCCCAATTACATCTTGATCCAAAATTTATTTTTGTTGGATGTTGATGAATCATAGTTTATTGCATTAAGTAGACAGTGATATGTGTATGAATTTAGTTATGTTACTTATTTATATTTCCATTGCTGCATGCTCTTAATTGTTTATTTAACCTCACATAAAGCAGGTATGGAAGCGTATTCTATTTCATCAATGGTTCAGTAGGTAGTTTCACCATCTATTTGGTCTCTTGAGCAATTGTGGCTTATATACAGACCACGGTATTCATTACCCCTATCTAATTTGTCGCGGCTTTAATAATAGTCAAAAAATGCTAATTATATGTTGTGTTCTTATTCTTTTGATTTTTAATTTTGCACGAGTTTACTGTGTTGGGTTCTTAACCTGGCGGAAGAGTGAGATCTAAATCATGTTTTTTTACAAGTCCCTTTTCCTTAATTTGATCTTACACCCACAGAAAAATTGACTATGTTATTTTTTTTTTTAACTTTTGTTTTAAAATAACCAGAATATGACATAAATTTGAAACAAGGAAACCTGATCTGCGTTCATCATCAGTTTCGATAGATTACCTCAAAGCACAAAATCCCAGGCCTTGTGTGGGAATGAAGTTCATGATGTGATCTGAGAGTGAAAGGGTTCCTAAAAAGCATATATGAATCCTTCCAAGCTTTTGGTCTCTTATATTTATATTCTTTTATTAATCAGCAAAGTGAAGTGCGGTATCTGTTCCTCCTGCGCCCGAGCCTCCTTGTTGCAATGTCTGGGCGTTTTACAAGACACCTCATACAAGAGCACCTGGTGGATTAAGGAAGCAGACTTATCTTTCCGTCCTTGCCACAACCCACCATGCTATTACTTCTGGAACTTATTATAATGCCATATACAAAACAATTTTAAACCATGCCCTTTTTCATGGTTGTTGAGAGTGGCTCCGACAAGTGGGTTTGGGCCCGTTATGGCACTTTCAAGTACATACTCCTAGTTTTCTATGTGTTCCAATGAACGATTAGATATGCGCTCAAATGGCTTGTTTTTCATTGTAACTTAAATCTTAGCAATTTTAGTTGATAAGTAAATTATAATTTCAAATTGATTCTTTTTCTGAGCTTGCATGTTACAAATTATTTTAGGTTCAATGGGATAAGCCATCAACTCCCTTACAAAGTTTCACCATGGGAAATCGAACTCAAACCTTCACACAGGTTCAAGTGTAGTTGTTGTTTAAGACTAAAAAGTGTTTTCTGCTGGGACAAAAGGTGTCTTACTAATCTGCTTGTGGCTGGGCTTGGTTATAAAACATTTTATGTGATGAGCTTTCTTGTTGGTAGAATCTTTGTTTGGGGTTGAAGGGTATATACAAATTGGTCAATGGCTAGTCTTTTCGGGTTAAAGTAGCACATTTGTTTGGCTCCAAATATCCGAGACAAAGTAACTCGGTTCAAGACATGTATAAATATCTTCTCCTTCCTTGGAGAGGGTTTTGGTTCATTTCATAATTCACACATTTCATATTTCTCTCTCTCTCTAGAAGTGTCCAACCCTCCTTTATCTCTCTAGATTTCTGTCTTATTTAGTATTGTTAGATTATGTGATTTTTTTTAGAACGGCGGCATATCAATAAAAACTAGCAAATGCTAGGAAAAGAATTACATGGAAGAAATAAACGCAACAGGGTTTTTTAACCAATCTAACCAACTAAAATTAAGCTTAGAATTTCTAGATGAAATCCATAAGAAAGAATGCGAAACAATTGAATCCCAAAGCAACGCCTTTTTGGGAGGAGAACTAGAAAAGACCAAACGATTACGGAAGCTCCAAATAGACCACAAAAGAGTTCCTCCAACCCCTTCAAGAAACAAGCGCACTTTAGAAGAAGCATGTTAGATTATGTGATTTGATATCTTACAATTGGTATCAGTCGCCATGGAGTGATATCGTGAGATTCGTGTGCGTATTATCTTGGTTAAAATCGTTTTACTTTGTGTTCGAAAATACCACGTACGAAAATTTTAAAAACTAAGTTTTTGGTGTTAAATGTGACTATTTAAAGTTAATTGCACCGTGTTTTAATTTTTCATTTTTCCTTGGCTTGATTGCTTGGAGCATGTTTCCCAGATATTTAAATTTAACTATATACTCCCGTCGTCCCAAAATAAGTGTACTGTTTGACTATTTTAAGTCAAACTGGTTCAACTTTGACCTTAAATATTTTATTTTGTATTATATAATATTTGATGAAAATTATACCAATGAAAAATATACTTATAACGCAATCCATTCATGTATTTTGCATCAAGTATTATATAACACACACAAAAATTGTCAAGGTCAAAGTTGAACCAGTTTGACTCAGAAAAGTAAACTGAACACTTATTTTGGGACGGAGGGAGTATTTCATATTTGGAATATACTGTTTGCTTTGCAAATGATAAAATACATATGCTCATATTGTGCAAGTAGTGTTGACAAACAACTTCACAAAAATTATAAACTTCATTGAGGAACAAATTAGTACAATCATGAAAAGGTAACTTGTCCACAACACCAAACAGTAGTATAAGTATGTAGCATGCAAGAGGTATGTAGTTGTTGTGTAAGAGAGTACAAATAATGTAATAGGTATGAACATGTGATTATGTTGTCTTATCAATAACATTTTTTCTTTTCTTTTTTATTCATGTGTTAGGGATAGGAGTGTGGTCACAAATGCTAGGGATAAAGCCATGCAGGACAAGGGAAAAATTGTAGTGTGACATAATTTATAGCTCAGAAAGTCATGCGGGTTGAAATTGCGTAGAAAGGCCATGTATTAGGTTGTGATCTGAACAATTTTGTGACAAAAAATCATTTAGAAGATATATATTTTAAATATATAATATAAACATGAATTATGTTGCAGACAACATGTTTTTAGAATTGTAAATAAGGGTGGCATGGCTGGTGGAATTATATGTATCGATAAGTAAATATGATGACTAAAAGTAGAGAGTTGTCTATTCAAAAACGAAATATAATAGACTAAAAGTGATGAATTGTATGGGAAACAATACGTTACTACAGTTACTAAGCCACAAGGAATGATGTAAGGGCATGGGTACATGCGACTATGTGAGCTGTAAGGAGTGAAGACGTCTTGTCCTCTCATCGAGTCTTTTTTTTAAATTGGTTATTTGAAAAATTTTATTGTCACAACTCACAAAAGAAAAGGATTGTAATGTTTTTTAAAAGGTCATGACTATATATATTTATCTGTTCAAAAAGTTTGTAGTAGTATTTCTAAGTGGTAAGACATTTTAAGTACACTCTATATGCAAATAAAGGTAAAAGGGTAAAATAAATCCTACTATTTTTCATAGTAAACATATTTGTAACATACTTTCTTTTATGAACATGAATACCTTAATGAGATTATTATTAATATGAATTCTTTGGTTACTATGACCGTAAAATTCTTTTGAATAGTCATATTTATGATTGACAATGTTACTATTATTATTCGTTAGCTTTATGTCCTCTTTCTAAAGACCAACACATGCTACTACATCGACACTCACGGTGGAATCTAAATATCATAAGACTCAAAATTCGTAATCTATATCTTCAATCAATAAAACCGAACAATAAAACTATCTTGGGTCGTGCTTAGCGCGGCCTAAAAGAATTACCTAGTGTACAATTAAAAAGAAAGAGTTGCTGGCTAAACGTAATGGGACGACCTTTTGCGGTCGGTCGTCTCATGTGACAATAAAAGAGACTTGGTCACCCCACTACGCCGACCGAAGCAAGACCTGATCACCCCCAACCTTTGCAAAGTTAGGGTCTTCTACACGGCCTTACAATTGGAGGAAGATTTCGTATTAAAAAAAATTAACTCTTCTTTTATATTTTTATTTAAAAAAATAAACAATCTCCCATTCACTATAAAATCTCACTTTTTATACCATTTTTAATCACAAAACACATACATTTTATACACTTTCATTATCTTTTTTAAATGGCTTGTTCGATACCACATAGCGACGATGAAATCCAAGCTTTGGTTCAAAAACAAATTGACGAAGATATGGTTCATCAGAAAGCGATTCTGGATTTAGCCTTGCAATTTGATAATGCATGCACAACTAAAGAAGATCTTAGAAAAGCATACGAGAAATGTAATCACATTCCACAAGAGAGCCGTGCTTTGATCGACACTTTCTTAAAAGAAGGTTCTGATAAAGATTACGAGCTAAATCTTTCTATGTACAGAAAGGCGGCAAAACTAGAAAAACAAATGAATGCTAAGTTAGCTTGGATACATGAAAAATACAACCACCGCTCAGAAACCCATATAGGTGGTTCGTCATCACAGACACATGAGATTGGTGATGTATACCTTACTGCGGAAGAGTTACATCAACTACATCTAGATGAAGAAGCCTTAAGAGAAACACTAGAAGAACAAACAATGGATGAAAAGGCACGGGAGGAGAAGATTAGGCAAAAACAAGCTGATGATGATGAATACTTTATGGAATTTGGGGTGATGAGAATTGATTCAGATTACGAGTCATCAGATTAATAAACTAGAAACTATTTTAGTGTAATGTTGTTTTAATTTAATGTTTTAAATAAAGTATTGTATTTTAAATTCCGTTATTATATTTTCAAATTTTGAATTCCAACGGCTAGTTTTTCGTTATAAATACCCCCACCATCTCCTCATTATATCACACAACTTCTTATCCAACTATCCAGATGGATTCCAATTTCACTAACGAAAATGATCCATGGGAATACAGTCTTGATATAGACGATTCTGATCTCCATTTAACACATGTTCTGCGTTCGTCTAGTAGCGCACATGTTGAACCATCTCCATACACCCCAAATCCAGTTACCATAATACCCGGTCCTGCGGGTGTTGTTCAGCTCTCTAATAGCATATGTGTTGAACCATCTTCCTCAACCCCAAACCCAGTTAGGATAATACCCGGTCCTGCGGGTCTTGTTCAGCGAGCCAAGCTGCTTAAAGAAAATGTATTTATTCTTGATCCGGATGGGGCTTTAATGTCGACACAAGAATATATGCAGAAAGTTGTTGAGGATGTGGGTGAGGATGCTGATTTTAACAGTGGGGCGTGGGTTAGCGCCACTAACTATGTGAATGCTTTTGGTGGCACTGTAACTGGATGTTTGGGAGACATCGACAACTTTCTTAAAAAGGGAAAACTTGAACAAGTTGTTGCAATAGTGAAGTCTTGTTCTCCGAATGCTCTTGGAGATTTAAATGTGACTCTGAAAGATCTATCGGGTACAGTACCTGGAACAATACACTACAAAGTCCTTGATGTGAGTAGTTATGAAAAGGATATTACAGTAGGAGCTGCTATGATACTTGTCAATGTCTTAGTTTTTACTCCTAAACCATCAAAGCATTACCTAAACATTACAAAAAGAAATGTGGTTGAGGTTTTCCGTAAGGATACGGTTTCATTTGCATAACATTATTGTTATTCAATTCCATGTAATTTTCAATTTCGTAATGTAATTTTCAATTCCATAATTAATTTTCAATTCCGTAATGTAATTTTCAAATTTGAAATCAAACAACTACTATTCCAACGGATACTATTTGAACTATATGTTTTAAAACGTATCTGTGTTGTATTTTTAAATTCCGTCAAGTTCATGTTTCTTATTTTTGTCTTTTCTTCTGTGTATTTTTATTTTCGTATTTTAATTTGTAAAATGTTTAATTATTAATGTAATGTTTTTAAAAAAAAAATTGTTCGGTGTCCTCTGCGGTCACCACTACATGTGTTTGGTCACTGTGTGGTATAAGAGAGAGAAAGCTGAGTTGGCGCTGACGTGGCGGTGTCCTATGCGGTCACCACTACATTCAGTCAACCAAACTTTTTACACTTTCACTCCCTATATATATATGACAAAGTTGAACCAAATAAAACACACAAACAAACGTACATAGCCTGACCTTACATTTTGGTTGGCTTTTTATTTCGTACGATTCTTCCATGTGGTTAAGCAGCTCCTGTCTCCTGCACGATCATGGTTGTAACTACAAGGTAATCTATTCTTTTTATCCCTTTCATTTTTATATGTTTCTCAACCCTATGTCTTTTATGTATGATATCTTTTATTAGGGTTTTAGTAGTTTTGTGTTTGTGTCCTAGATTGTGAAGTTTATAATTAAACTGTTTGTAGTTTCTTTGAGGCTAGCTGTTAGGGTTTTTTGATTAATTTATGCATGCTACTTTATTAATCGTGCATAAAGGGGTACATGTTTAATTCAAGTTTTAATTACCTAATGTATTTAGAAATGAGTCATGCTTTGCGGCTAAAAGACCAAACAAATGTCTTATTCTAAATGATATCAAGCAAATTCACTTACACTTGGATCTATAATAGACTTTGTAACGTCTCTATTGATTGGATAGAATGGCTTTTTAATCCTTGTAACGCTCTATCCTACCATATGTAATTGTTTATGCCAAGCTTCTCGCTAACTTTCTAATAAATCGTCGTTCAAAAAAAAAATTAACCAATGTTTTTTGCACCACAAAAGTCAGTGTTGCCCCTTATATGCTCATACAGGCTTCAACCCTAATGAGTAATTATCACTTGACTTGTATGATAAAACAATGTTTAATTGCGGTCAGCGTAATTAGTATATTATCGTTGTGCTTATACTTGGATTTATTATTCTGATTTCTAGATTCTGAAGATGTTTTTGCTTCAATTCAACTAGTTTTATCTTTGTATGATGCTTCCTATATGTGTCTGAGATTGACTTTGTAATTCACCAGGCATTTGGAGCTCCACAATTTTACACCTCAAAAGACTGTTTCAATTGTTCCCTTGGCCAAGAAAGTCTCTACATAACACTACCCTGAAGGGTGTTTTTGGCTCCTAATTGGAGCTCTTCTGAACATAATTAAAGGGTTTCAATCAGGTAATAATTATTAGTATTGGTGGTTTTAAGTTCACTGCATGCCTTTTTGGTGATGTATTCCCAATTACATCATGATCCAGAATATACTTTTTTAAGAGAGCTTTATAATAAACATTTTTAAAAAAAATATATTAATTAAAAACCCTCTACCTGATTTCTCTTCGGTTTAAATCACTTAACACACACGGAGTACAAATTTATTTCATATATATTACCGTGACTCAACAGATACAGTTTTCCAGTTGGGATGATGTCTTTTGCTTGCACTTCAATTGATGATCACCACACCAAACCACCTAAAACCCACCCTAAAGTGGCACCACCATGCGTGGTGGTGGTGGTATGTCCGTAATGGCCAACCGTGCACGGTAGAGCACCTCCACGGGTGGTGAGCATTGTTATTATGTCCTGCCTAAGCTCATCATTTTATCAACCATGGATGTTTTATCTTTATCTTTGTATGATGCTTCCTGTATGATGCTTCCTACCCGTTGGGATGATTTTTGCTTGCACTTCATCTGATGATCACCATCACCAAACCCACCCTAAAGTGGCACCACCATGCGTGGTGGTGGTGGTATGTCCGTAATGGCCAACCGTGCACGGTGGAGCACCCCACGGGTGGTGAGCGTTGTCATTATGTCTAGCCTAAGCTCATCATTTTATCAACCGTGGATGTTTAATTTTTGACAAATAAAGGAGTATAAAAGTTATATTTTTGGCAAATAAAAAGCAAACGCATTTTTTTTTAAATTGTTCAGTTTTGACCCAAATTATTCTCTTGTTATAAGTTGGATATCTATGTCCTCTTTAGTTGTGAGAAAGTAGTGGATACTTTTGGTATCATCTGTAACCTTTATTTGACAGTTTTCCATATTATAAGCACCGCGAATTTTAAATAAGTTCTTCTATACTTCTATTGCAGTTTAGAATGCTTAGGGGCTGTTTACCTGAAGAAAATATTGCCTAGTTTTCCATCTCTAGTTTTGTATGGAAACTGGATTTCAAAATATAGAAAACCTGTTTGAATGGTGTTTTATTTGATTCCTCGGTGTCAATAGAATGAATAATCTTAGTTAGTTTCTTTTTTTTCTCCATGTTTTCACCTATGTTGATTATATGATTTCACGTTTTTCAGAATTTTCAACGGAAGCACATTATAATTATGGCATCACTATCTCATCACTCATGCTTATGTCCCCCGTGAAGGGGAAGACGTTTTATACTTCCCACAGGGCCACTTGGAACATGTTTGTTATTTAGCTTATGTGTTGCTTTCTGAAATAGAATTTATGCAGAAACGATAAAAGTTTTTTTTGCTAGTCTAATAGTATCAGTTCATATAATATTTTGCTATACCCTGATTATGTATGGTAAATGTTCAACTTTGGGTAAGTTTGTAGTTATTACCGAGGATCTCACGTCTTGTCCATATTGAAGATATCTTTATTTGTCATTGTCTGTAAATGTATGTCTTACTTATCAACCTAGTCACGGTAACTTGGTACTTGTGAAGACTATAAACACTAAATATTGTTTGATTTGTTTTAATATACATATAAAATTATACATCCTGATATATTCCATTTATCTTTATAAGATATTTAGCTAACAAATAGTAATTAGTAGTTTTGAGTTGTATGGTGACGCATTGAAATTCCATGCCTTCAGTTTATCTTACAAATAGTAATTAGGAGTTATCTAGTGATGTATGTTTTTTTCAACGGCTATTTCCGTTTCCTTCTTACTTGAAATACTACTACACATAAGAAAAAGCATTATTCCATTTCTTCACTGTCAAGACTGACTAATGAATTCGGATACAATTTTTCAGGTTGAAGAGGACAGTGAGCAAGTTTTGCTCAAATAACTTTACTGCCCCATCAAGATGTAAGCACATCGAGTTATAAATTATTAATTCATGAAAAACATATTTGACCTTTGAAATATACCCTCCCCATCTTTTGGTCTCTCAACATGCTTATATTCTTTTATTAATCAGCAAAGTGAAGTAGGGATCCATAATCCTCCAATGCCAGAACCTCCTTGTTGCAATATCTGCTCATTTTACAAGACACCTACTTCCTTTGACACTAGTGCACCTGGTGGATTAAGGAAGAATACTCATCTTTCCGTCCTTGCAACATCACACCATGCAATCACTGCTGGAACTCTTTTCACTGTTATATATAAGCCAAGGTATTCATTAGCCTAATCTAATTTGTTAATGCGGCTCTATTAATAATAAAAAAGATATGATATATATATGCTGAGTTTCTTCTTTTTTTTCTTAAAACTTTGCACGAGCTTAATGTGGTGGGTTCATAACCTGGGGGAAGAGTAGCCGTGTACAAAGCGGGTTTTTTGCCATAACCGGTTAGTAACCGACCCTAACCGGTTTTTTGGTCAAACCCGGTCAAACCGGTTAGTCCTAATAACCATTTCGGGTAGGGTAGACTTTTGAGCAGGAAAATCCCCAACCGGTACTAATCGGTTTGGATCGGTTAGTAACCGGTTAGGGTCAAAAAACCGGTTACTAACCGGTTAGTAGCTGCTGTTAGATGTGAAGGCTTCGTCTCTAGCATTTTTTTTATAGTGGTTGTTCCGTTTGAGGATTGTCTTTAGCAATTTAAGAAGAGGGAAATAAACTGATCTATTGAAGATAAGAGAGTTGTTTGTTGTGTTTTTGTGACAAGTGAAAAAGTCACATGTTGTTTACAGCTTTTGGAGTGATGAAGGAGTAATGGAGAGGTATCGTGTGAATGACTGAAGGTATAAGGGAGGCAGTGTTTGTGTTAAAAGTGTAGCTAGAGTTTGTTCTGTGAGCTTATCATATTCTTGTGTGGGCTGCTTCATTTGGGCTTTATATTTTTTGGGACTAACATGTACAAAAATATCACAAGCTTCTCTGGTCTTCTATACACAACCTCAAAAAACAGGCATAAATATTAACCAGTTAGTAACCGGTTATTCCCTAACCGGTTACCCAACCGGTCCGGTTACTAAACGGTTTCCCAACTGGAAAATAGCTAGAATCCATAACCGGTTACTAACCGCCGGTTATTCCCTAACCGGAACCGGTTATGGTCAATAACCGGTGTTGACAGGTTTCGATTTCGTTTTTTTTTCGGTTTCAGTTTTTTTGCCCACCTCTAGGGAAGAGTGAGATCACAATTGTTTTTTTAAGTCTCTTTTTCTTAATTTGAACTTACACCCACAGAAAAGTTGACTATGTTGAGAGTGTGTTTAGTTGCAGAAAAGTTTTCTTAATTTTCTTTCTAGTTTTTTTGAGAACGAAGTAACTCTTCTTTTTTTATGGAACCTTTTTTAAAGCTGTAGAACTCTAAATTTGAGTTCTCTATTTATAACAGTAAAAATATGGTTTTGTTGGGAAATACAAGTCAAAAGGTCAAAGTACTGCTAAGTTAAAAGGTCAAAGTACTGCCTGCTTAGTAAGGAAAAGTC
>BQNB010179571.1:0-12759 GCA_026074375.1 Tanacetum coccineum | reverse complement strand
ACCAAAAGTCAAAAAGTCAAGTCAGACCCAAAAAGTCAAAGGGTAAAATAGTCATTTAAAATTTTGAAAATTTCCGGATGTTATAGTTAAGCTCAAGGGTAAGAGTATTTGGGAGATTTGTAAGCAGATGAATGAAAATTGGATGTGGAAGAGTTTGATGGATCTAAGGGAAGCTATTAGGAAACATATGCAATACAACATTGGTGATGGAAATACTACATCTATGTGGCATGATAGATGGACCCAGATGCCTGCTATTGATACCATTCTGAGTAGAAGGGAGATATTCTCTGCAGGCTTCTCTAATGATGCTTCCATTGCTGATTGTATACATAACAATAGATGGAAATGGCCTAATGAGTGGGTTATCAAGTACCCTATTCTTAAGCTATACCATGTACCTATGCTTATTCCTAGAAAGATGGATAAGCTTCTGTGGTGCTCTAATACTGGAGTCACACACAGGTTCACTAGTAACCAAGTATGGAAGGATATTAGAACATTGAATGAGGAAATGAAATGGTGGAGGGTCATCTGGTTTTCCCAAAATGTTCCAAGACAGGCCTTTGTTTTATGGATGGCAACAAAAGGTAAGCTGGTTACTCACGATAAGCTTGCTAAATGGTACCCTGGTAGTGTTTGGAAATGCCCATTATGCATACAAGTTTAAGTCTCTTATAGCCACTTGTTCTTTGAATGTGAATACTCTAAGAAGGTGTGGATGGAAGTGCAGAATAAGGCTAATGTGGCTGATTTGTATAATTTGGAAGATTGTATGGCTAAAATGGCTAGTCTTCCATGCAAAAGTAGCATCTGGAGTATAGTAAGAAGGCTTTGTGTAGCTGATACTGTTTATCATCTATGGATTAAGAGAAATACAAGAATTTTCAAGCAAAAGAAAAAAAGCACTAAAAGTACTCTACATCAGATTTTGAGTAGTGTGAGTAGCAGATTGATGACATTAAAAGTAAAGAAATCCAATGCTGTTAAAAAGGTGGAAGATAGATGGGGAATTCATATTCTGGAAAAGAGTTAGAAAAGTTTGTGTGTTCATAACAAGATATGGTAGTATGGAAAACATTTTGTCAAAGTACGATTGTATAGTGTGGTCTCTAGTTAGGCTTTCAGCAAGAGTAAGGAGTTGCTGGATATGGCTAGGATATCATGGTGAGAGTCTGCTAGAGATCTGCAGAGGGCCTAATATCTTGCCATTAGGAACCTTTCTTCTTGATTTATTCATTCTGGGTAAGGATGGGCTCTTTATCTAGTTTGATGTTTTCTTGAAGTTAAAGGCTTCTCCCTATTGGCATAAGGAAGGTTGCCTGCTTGTTGGAGTGCCAGCTAGTGATGCCTTGGCTACTGGTCCAAAGTTCATCATTAAGGGGTGTTTGGCTTGGTAGTAGTTAAGGAAATGTAGCTAGTGGGATGTATCCTTGAGCAACTCCTAACCAAGAGCAACACCCAGAAATGGCATTGGTGCTCTTGGGGTTGGATCTCAGTAAGAACATGAGTTTTACCACTCCTCTTGTGATGCCCCTATAAGAGCCCCTATTTTGAAGGCTGGAGGCCTTTGTTTTAGGGTGTGTGTTTGTAGGTGGAAATGTAGAAAGGGGTGTTGGGTTTCTCCATGGTTGCCTAGTTAGAAGCCATTGTCACAATGGCTAGTGGCTTTGACTAGAAGAAGAACAGGACTGTTGCTACACTGGTGATGTTCTGTTATGTCAGAGATGTTTCTTTTTGGTTTTTCTTTGTAAGTCAAAGAAGTGGGTTATCTGGCATAGTTTTAATTATGTATAAAGGGTTTTAGGCTTGTCCAAATCCTTATGTAATTTGTATACATCTCTATTGGTAATATAATTCACATTTTTACCAAAAAAAAATAAATAAACATGGCATAGCACATAAATAATAATAATATTCCTAATTAATTAATAATAGAAAGTATGATAATATTGTTTTAAATGCTAATAGAGGCATTTTACACACCATAATAATAATAATAATAATAATAATGTTTAGATAATTTGTTTTTAAAACACACGTGACCCAAAACATGCGGTCACACAACCAACTCGTGTCGTCTCGACACTAATCATCATCATCCTGCTGCTGCTGCAGATACTGTGGTGGCGGAGGTGAGTATTGTTGATAATACTGATCATACTGTGGCTTAACATAACCAGGTGGGTTGTATGCTCTATGCAGTGGAACGCTGTAAACCTCAGTCACGTGCTCAAACACTCCCTGTTACCTGTCCTAGTGATATGACTGCCTATACTCCATCCGCTCTATCGCTTCTTGGCGTATCTCCATCCTACCTATCATATCATACAAATCCTGCATAGATGCTCTTGGAGGTCTAGGAATATCAACTCTTGGTACACCCGGCTGTGGATCCTCAGGAATAAGCCTACCCCAAAGTCGATCAAATCCCTAAGCGGAGTCGTATCTAAATCTCTACAATAAATTGGAGTACTCAAACTCCTTATCACATCATCTGTCAACACCCTTAACTTCCTAGCAATCTTCGAGATAAACTGTCCACAGCAAATTTGACTTTCCTTTTAAGTGCCAGCTCCTTTTCTCTTCATCCACCTTGCCATCAACCAAGCTACATTTGCATACCCATTTTAGTGTCTAGCATCAAACATGCTAAATAGCCACAAATCATTCTTCTGAATTTTGTCATACCCAGTTGTCCGTTGACATAAACCATAAGTGATCATCTTGTGAATCACCCTCAAAACTGGGCTCCTGATAGTAGAAGTGTAACTCCTAGATAAACCAAGGTTTTCCTCTTTGTAACACCCCAAAAAATGTGTCGCAGCGGAAATATGTCTGGGGGCGTTACTTCAAAATATAACAGCACAAGATACAAGAGAACGACCTCTAAATGTGTCATTTGAAAAGTAATCTCGTTGATTTTCTTGAAATTGATGTAAGATTTAACCCATAATTGCATCACAATGAAAAGCTTGAAAGAGATACAACGAGATTTAATCATTTGCATGTAAGTAGAAATCCATAAAGATCAAGTAAGCCAAGCATCTAATTCACCTGAGAAAAACATGCTTAAAAGTGTCAACATAAAGTTGGTGAGTTCATAGGTTTGTTTAAGTATAGATGTTGCACCAAAGATTTGCAAAGTGTGTATGACCATTTCAACCCTTATAATAGTCACAAAATTGTACGTATGAAAGCTGGACCGCAATTGTTCAAAGTATGCATGATAATTAAAACCATCACGAAATGTTTCAAGTATGTATTGCCCAATGAGTGATTACGATTACTCTAAGTTCATAAAAACGATGCAATATGTCCCATTGTAGGTGTCCCCTTCAAGAACACCCGGGTAGTAATGAAAACCATATGTACCCATCGTAGGTGTCCCATAATAATTATTACATGTTTTTAATGATAATTAACTCAAAGGATTATAATTTATACCTTAAATATTTGAATATTGAACACAAAATTCACCAAACTTGAAAAAAAAATATTTTTCTTCTTCCTCCTTTGATAAAATTCGGCTGGGACAATTAAAAACAAGGGGGAGAAGGGTTTTTGGTATTTATAAGGTTTACAAAAACGTTTAGGATAGATATCTTTTACCAATTTTAATTAGAGTAATATTTGTTTTCCTTTTTTTTCTTTTATCCTAAAAACCGGCCGATTGGCCTTATTTATATTTTTTTATTTATCTATTAATTACTTAATTATTAACATTACCTTAAGTTTTTATAAAAACCTTAGCTTGCTTGCGCATACTTTTTTGCTTAAACGCAATTTACTAGACTTTTAAAAATAAATAACTTTTTATTTTTATTAACCCTAACTTTCCAAAAATAGAAATTTCATTTCTTTCATATTCTAACTACTATAATCTAATCTTATCCTAATATTATTAACACAAAAATACGTATACTTAATAATACTTACACAATTAACGCAAAAACGCCAAAACCACAAAATCATTTCCTTGTCACCAAAAGTGAACGAAATGAACTACAGAAAATCAACTAAATCCAATCACCCAATGAGACATCAAGCTCAATGGATTGATTACCAAATCTCAAATATGCCCACATAAACAAATATAACAAATATTAGCACAATAACAAAATAACCCATACATTGAAACTGATACATATAAAGTAAACACTAACGGTTAGTCTAACTCTGCTCAAGTACATTGGTTGTCAACAATGCTCACCTGAAATGGATGCTTAAAATGTTTAACAAAATGGTTGGTGAGAGTCATAGGTTTTACGACACCAATACAAGATTTAAATCAATTACTGTGATTTTTGAGGCTTATGGTAGTAACCAAATGCGATACGTAGCTTATTAGCTTATTTTCAAGCTTAATATACGTATTTTTAGCCCAATAATTCTATTTAAGTCGTAGCTTAATGGGAGAGCTTATTGTGGTCCGGATTATTTTCTACTTATTGGTATATGCTTATATATGTAAATGGACCTTGGTTTTGGGCTTGGATTGTATTTTGGACTTATAAATATCTTAACGGACCCTTGTTGGGCCTTAAAGCCCAATAAGTGATATTTAGTCGTTATGAGAGTTTTGTTGGACTTTTGAAAGTGAAAATGTATTTACGAAGTGATATTGAACGATATTTTGGGAAAACGTTTTAGTAAACGTTAAAGATTGAGATTTTGGAATTTTGTCTAAAAAGTGTCGAATTTATGAAAAGTGTTGAAAATAAGGTTTGAAACCATGGAAATCGTTGTATGAGCGTACGGGTCATGTCTATAACACCCCGTGTTTTAGGGTCATTGGCGTCATCAATAAATTCACTATGTATTTTAGTATTGTACGCGTTTGCTTTTAAATCGTAATCGTTAAGTTAAATTGCGTAAGCAAAAAACGATTATTCAATGTAAACGGGCATCAAACGACTAAACGTTTATGTCAAGCAAGTATTAAATAATTATTTTGAGAATAATTATGGTCTTCGTTCATTTTATTTTTATCGGTTACATAAAACGTTTACGTTTCACGATAAATTAAGTTTAGGCATACCCGGAACCACAAAAATAAATCTACACTTCAACAAATACCCACAATTGTACCCAATACCCAAAGTTTTATTAAACTTCACCCAAGTTAATGTCATATGTCACTTTTTACATAAGAAAAATAAAACAAGGCATAAAATGTACAAAATACACACTTCTATATAAAAGCTACAACTAGTAACTTATGTTGTATATTCTTAAAGATATTAAGTTATATCAAAAATGGGATTTATAGAAACCCTCCCCCTATTCCCATGGAACAACAACAACAAAGGGACAAAGAAAAAAGCACACAATTTTCACAACTTGGTCTTGTACAACACTTCCTAATTAAACCTTATGTCTTTGACTAGTGTTTAGACTAAACATCTTCCATGTTTTACTCATCTTGTCCTAAGACTTCCCATGAAAGACTTTGACTAGTCCAAGTTGCATATAAGGCAAGTAATATAGGAAAGTACACATAAATATCATTTTCATAAGGTAAAAAACCAACTTTTCTTTCCCTTTTTCCTCTTTGAAGCCCACGGCTACAAATACCCCAATTAGACAATCCATAGCTTGATTTTCTAAGACTATACAAGCATACACACATCCTTCCTATGATAACCTAAGGTGTTTTGAAGGGTTGGCTAAGCCTTTGCAAGATTTAATCAAGTGATTTCAAGATTAGGGTTTTCTTGGAAAACTAGGGTTTCAAGTTGTGTAAGCTTGTGTTTGTAATCTAAACAAGGGTTTAGATTGTGTTTTCCATCATCATACATCATTATAAGGTTATCTAAAACCCTTTATGGATTTACATTTATGATTTTATGAGTATATATGTTCTATGTAGCAAGAATCACCATTTAGGACTTTTAAACATGTAAAAAGAGTTTTTACTTGTGATTATCATTTTGTACACTTTTACATATGTTATGATGTTGTTAATATTATGATATAATGGAAGTATAAGTGATGTACCATGTTGGTTAAGTATAAAAATGTATATGTACAAATTAGGGTTTTTAAAGTACTTAAGGAAAGTATGTTTTCATGTGATGTTAATAACTTGTAAATCTTGTTATCATGGACATATGGACAAAGGGTGGACTAAGGACATTATTATATGTATGACATAGTATATAAAGAGTATTGGAAGACTTGTGATAAATTACTAAATAGGAAAGTACAAAAATCAAGTTTACAACATGTTTTTATGAAAAACCTCCAAACTTTCTGTTTGGATTCGACACATAACCTGGTCATATTATGTTTTTATAAGATAATACGTCTCATGACGATTCCAAAAAGCTAAGAATCGCTAAAAACGGAGCTATAACGAATAAAATACGCCATTTACGGGTTTTACGATAACTAAAACTATAAAAATAATTTTATAACTGGTGTGAACAGTAAAAATCACTGTTCATCAGAGGACATGAAATACAAAAATGTCATATTTTGATACGTTATCTTAATACGAAAGCGTGGGCATAAGAAACGCAAGAAACGGACTTGAAACGTGAAAGTTATGTCATTTTTACCAAAGGTATATTTATAAATGTATTAACTTTATAAAGATGATTTTACTAAAACGCTTAGATGGTGATTAGCTATATAGAATGATATATGATAGTAGTTACCCAATGTGATTAGTACTTATACGACCTATAATTGTTTAGGTTGCATTCGGGCGTTTTAGTGACGCATTTTCACTTGTGAAGTATATTATTGATTAACTCACTCGAGGTGAGTTCATAGCCCCATGTTTTACTGGTTTTAAATATATTTTTGGGGTGAGAACATGCTTTGTTTTACAATTGGACGCAAGTAACTTTGAAATACTTACTGTTTTGGATATTGCATACCATGCAATACTTACTGTTTTGGATATTGTATACCATGCAATACTTACTGTTTTGAATATTGTATACCATGCAATACTTACTGTTTTGGATATTGTATACCATGCAATACACACTCTAAACAATTGCGGTCCTACACTCATACATTTTACAAACCTATGAATTCACCAACATTATTGTTGACGTTTTAAAGCATGTTTTTCAGGAGGTCAATAAGGCACGAGGTGCAAGGGACATTGGTGGTCGTTATTTTAGAAGTCAATAGCATTAATGATTTGGTTGCATTACATATTTGGGGAAAATGTTTGTTTTCGAACTAGAATCTTTGTATAATTTAACAATGAACAAGTATAGCTTGGGGCTTTTGTAACAAACACTTTGTTAAATCCAATGTATCAATTTTAAATGACACATTTAAAGGTCGTTCTCATATCTTGTGCAATGTTATTATGAGGTGACACGCCCCGAATATCTATATTTTGCCGTGACCCATTTTTGGGGGTGTTACACATACCCTCCAATTCCATCTTGAGCAACCAAGGCATTTTCAATGGGAGTTTCCACTGTCACAGTTCTTCTACTTTTCTCTTTTCCTCTGTTTTCTTGATTTCTAGGAGCTCTACATTCTCTTGCAAAGTGACAATTTTTATGACAATTATAGCACTCTACTTTAGACCTGTCAAAACCAACTCTTTGCCATTTATATCCAACTTCCTACATGTCCTCTTAATGAATCTCCTATCTCTAATTTTTAGCATAGCCATTTCCCATTGTAAATCCATTTCTTCTAGGTCATCTGGATCAATTTGTTCTAGATCCTCTTATACAAGTTGAGAAGAATTAGGCTGACTAGCTAGGAAAGCACAGATCACAACATCACTAAGGTTATCTCCAGATGTAGTATTACATTGAGTATGAGCAGCACTAACTCCATAAGTAGTGTTATCTGCTTTATTTGTGCTGTTGTTGCTATTGCTGTTAGTGCTGTTGGAGGACACAAAAGCCACATTTTTTGAATTTTAGCTTGTGTTTGTTGATCCTGTAAGTTTAGGTTCATATATCTTTAAGTTGTTGTACAAGTCATCCAAACTGATGGTCTCTATTTCCTCTTTGTTCCTCTAGATCAAAGCATGAGTCTTCCATTCAGATGGAAGACTTTTCAATAGTTTTAAGTTCATGTCCTCCTGTGTAATAACTTCACCTTGGATCTCCAACTGACTAATAAGTTTTTGCAACTTGTCAAAAGTTTGATCCATTGTTTCTGAGCTTGATCCTGAAAATTTCTCATATTGTTGCTTGAGTAGTGTCTTCTGAACTTTCTTGGATTCCTTGTTTCCTCCATACCTCTTCTCTATGGCTTCCATAAGCAATTTTGCATCTTTATATGAATGGAACTTCAGTTGATCCTTATTTGGGAGTGTCATCAACCGAGTTCCTCTAGCTTTCATCTCATTCCTTCTGTCCTGCTTTTCTTCTACAGTAGTAGGTTCATATTCCTGCTCATCTTCTCTAACAGTTCTCTTCAACACTTTGTTACCATTCAAAATTACTTCCTAGAGGGAGTAATCAGTCATGAGAAAATATTATTCTATCCTCATTAACCAGAGATCATATTCCCCTGGGTTGAGGATAGGAAGTCTTGCAGTCAGAGTTGTAGAAGTAGTTCATGCCTCTATCTTATTGCTGAGAAATAGATCTAGTATATATTGTTTGTTTCTTCTTATTCAAAGCTTCACAACAAGCTCTGATACCACTTGTTGATCCTAATGAACAGATCTTAAACTCCTTAGCTTGATGTAAGGTTTAGTATCCTTAGATAAATCCAAAGGTAATAAGACTGAAACTTTGAGTGTATGATATAAACTATGCGGAATCTAGTTTATACCACTAAGAAGAATAAAGAAAAAGTATGTTTGAGACACAAAAATACAACCAAAATAATAAGCTTCAATATATTAATATGAACACTCTTTGATAGTGTTAGGGTTTACAACCTTGAAGCTAGATGTGATGTGATTATATTAAAACCATAACCTATGATCTCCTTTTATACACCAAGGACTCCTTTACAAGATAACTACAAATCTTCTAAACTTTTACAAGATATCAACATATCTTCTAACTATATAAGATATACACAGTATAAGTCCATACATATCACAAAACGCGTTTCACTCTTCATTAGTCCTAATCTTCATGTAGTAGTGTTAACTTTTCTTCAGCAGTATTAAGTTAGTACTAGCAGTACTAACTTTTACTCTAGCAGTACTAACCAGTTAGTACTGGTAGTTATAATCTGAGCAGTACAAAACTTCTTAAGCTTGGTAGTACTAAGTTGAACCAGCAATATAAACTTTGTAGAAGCCCTTAATTCCCAACACGAGCCCTCTATGACATCCAAAGTTGGAATAACCCAAAGGACTTTGCTAAACCGGTCAAGGAAATCTCTTTACCTCAAGATGTCCCGAGTACATCCGACCGTCGTCTCATTAAGCTCGAAAATCAAGTCCAACGCTTAATGAAAGCTCATCTTGCTCCTAAATAGCATGTTCAAGTGAACAAAATCTCTTCTTCATGTGAGATCTGTAGTGGTCTCCACGACACTCAATATTGCATGGAAAATCTCAAGGAAGCTTTTGTTGAGTATGCGTCCTCGCGTACTAACAAAGAGGGAGGTAAGTGGTTCACTTTCAAACCCGAACAAAACAATCTTGGTGACACGTATAATCCATCATGCAAAATTCACCCAAACCTTAGGTGGAGACATCCCCAAAATTCTCAAAATAAATTTTCAAACCCACCTAATCGGTTTCAGCCTAACGGTTCGTTCTCAAGCCGTTCCTTCAACAACAATCCTGATGTGTCGTTATGTGGTGTTAAATTCATGATTTCAAGTTTTAAATTTATATTTTGCCGACTTAACCAAAAATAACACTTTAACAGGTAGTGTACCCGGTCGATGGTAGTTTCGTGGTAAGTAGGGTGTCGATCACTAAGAGCGAGAAACAATCTTTCAATTTATTAATATCTTGGTTATCTAAACTAATTTAATTCTATTCTATGTTAAACCTATGTTAATCCTAAATCTAACGGATAAGGGGGGTTTTCAGCCTGAGAGACTGGCACGGGTTTGATGGTGACTAAAATCTACTTAAGACACTAAAACACACGCAAGCAAATTAACAGAAGATAAAAGAGCGGTCTAGCCAAATATAAGAAAATGACATTAACCATTATTAATCCAATCAGAACGTTGGTTTGTTTATTTAGTGTAATGATTACTTATCTCGAGGCGGCATATCATTCTTAAGATTAAGGTGGTACTTCTTCCTTAAACCCAAACACGTAGAATTCTGTCACAATTAAACTCATCCATATAAAGCATCCTTATTTGCAGATTATAATCTATCTTAGGGATTAAAGCATTGGCGATCTTGTTAAACCCTAGCTCATAGAGACTTTACCCACTTACTGCTTAATGGCAATTCATACACTAGTAGTCTACTGTCCAAGTCCTTACCAATAGAATAAGAACGTACTCGTTGATACCAAGGTCACCTTATGGCTCAACTAAGCTCACTAAACTAAAGGCAAGGATAGGTCAATATTTGTGATCCTATTGGTCTAGATGTATAAATCACTATATGGAGAGCTATCCCGGCATCTAGATTACTTGGTCTGTATCACTAGACCCAGTTGAATGATAGGTCACATACAAAAGCACGTAAACAAGTATAAATTGATAAACATAAACAAGCAATCAATGATAAATTAAGCAATCGAGATAAACACACCAATCATTCAGATCTTTATAATAATGGTTAATACCCAAAGGTATTAGCCTTCAAACGTCATAATCTATACAAGAGTAATAATTTAGCCAAGGTAAACTAACCGAGTTAACGAATGATACCAAAAACTGAACGATTACAAGAGTATATGAGATTACAAGTTGTTTCCTATTGAATTAATCACGTTGCAAGATCTCTTCTGCTCTTCTTCTCCTTTGAAAATTAACTTTTGTGGTTTAGGTATCAAAAATATGATTTAGCACACTTAAAACTCGTTTTTGAGTTTTCTATTTATAAGGTCTGGAAAAAGGTCGATACGACGTATCGAAAGTCTTCGATACGGCGTATTGGGGATTTCTTAGAGTAGGGACCACGTTTGATATCTTCAAGAATATTTTATTTCCTTATGGCTTGAATACGGCGTATTGGTCTTCCTGGATATGACGTATTGGATCTTGTTTCCTTCGTGGTCTTTGGTGAAGTGTAGGCACATATACGCCGTATCTTCCTTGATGGATACGACGTATTGGTTGTCAGAACAGTAATCTTCAAATATCTTCATTTAATCTCCAAAATGCGTACCTTTTAGTTACCTTTCACCAAGTACTCCATAATTACTACAATTCTCAAATATAAATGATTAAGTAATAATACTTTTCAATAATTATACAAAATGGGTTATTTGCATGGGATAAATGATGCTATAAAAGTGATGTTATTTGATGTCATCAAATCCTCAAAATTTTAATAATCAATCAAATCTCAAAGGATTGGTGTCCAACTTCATGGCATCTCAAGACGCTAGATTGTCCAAGTTTGAAGCCAATTTCAAACAACTACAAGGCAAGATGACCAATAAATTGACACAGCCTTGAAGGCCATCACCGATCGAATAACGGGAAAACTTCCTAGCGACACGGTTAAGAACCCAAAACTGAATATTAACGGCACCTCTCCAGTTTGTCTGCTCGTGCTTACCCAATGGGAGATCCCCAATGCTCATCTCATCCTCCTAATTCGATCAATGTTATCAAAACATGTTCCAAAGAGACAAACCATTCCTAAAAAGACCAGCTGCAAACGTTTATGGAAATTAGAACACGACCAGAAGAACCCGAGCAAACTTTAGAATATGAATTCAAGGATTTGCATCTCAACCTACCAGTTCTTGAAGTCCTAGCTCATAATCCAATGTATAATGCAATCCTAGATAAATACGTTAAGAGCTTAGAGCTAGGAAAAAATGGGTCCGCATTCATCTAAGGCGAAATGCCTAAAAGGATGGAAGACCCCGGATTATTCACTCTACCTTGTAGACTAGGGGACTCCAAGCCTTTTGATACCTTAGCTCATTTAGGGTCTTGCGTGAACATAATCCCGTTATACCTCTTCAAAAAGCTCAAAATAGGACTATTTGAGGAAACTGACTATGTTTTTGGGTTAGCAGATGGGACCAAGTCTTATCCTCTTGGGATTGTTAGGGATGTAGAAGTCCACATAGGAAGACTAAAACTCTTAAATGACTTTTACATATTCGACATGAAGAAAGACCTCAAAACCCCTTTACTAGTAGGAAGAGGATTCCTAGCAACCGCTAATGTGGTTATAGATTGTAGAAAAGCCAAAATAGCGGTAGAAGAAGTAATCACTAGGTAAGTATTTGGAGTAAAAGAAACCGATCTAGGTGAAGAGGAAGCACCCTATTGGACCACACTAGGTAAAAGGAAGTCGTACAAGCCGCGACCTAGCTCAGATGGTGTAGGTGCCCAAACCCCTTACTATGTTAGAAAGGAATTCATGAACTGTCATTTTCTTGGAGAATGGAAAATAGCTAGAGATGCTAAGATCAATCCTTTTAAGGATGTCCTAGTGTTTAGAAGAATGGTAGAATTCTTAGGGGCCTTACCTATAAACCTTAAGGGAAACATGTGGAGTTTGAGGACTTAATAGAGAACCTGATCAATTAGGATAAACCATCCAAAAGTAGAGATGGGGCATGCCAAGATTAGGATAATTGATCTGGATGGAGAAGAATTTACCAAAACCTTCCAATCAATCTCGACCTCTAGAAAACTTTCTGAAAA
>BQNB010179570.1:0-12759 GCA_026074375.1 Tanacetum coccineum | reverse complement strand
TGCGCTTTTTTTATAGCCTTGAAGTGAAGCTTCTAGGAGTCTAGCCCGCTCCTCTTATCCATGATCTTAGCCCTTAATCAATTTCCAATCATTAGATTCCTATTCATCAACGTTGGATTAAATGATAAGCACACGGATTGCCAACGTGGCATTCCGTGTGTCAGACCTTTTGTGCTTCTTTTGGCTAGGATTTAGTGTAAAAAACCTTGTCCTTGTGTGTTTCTTATATATTCACGTGTCCCTTCTTGAGGTGTCCTGGCCAATGAGAGGCTTTTGTGACATCTAACTCTGCCAGCTTATACCTTGGTACTCGAATCATAGAGCCACATCATTAATTTCAATTTACCTTATAATTTTGAGGAGGGTAATTGTTAAGACGACGATGAATAGTAAAAACAGGATTTCCCGTGCCCTCTTTCATTTTATATCTTTATTTGACCCGAGTGTTTGGGGTTTGGGCTTTGTTATAAAGGATAACGACCGTTATCTCTTATATTATAAAGAGATAACGGTGTTAGGGTTTTAGGAACTTTTGGTGAGATTTGATTTAACATTAAGGATTGATTTGTTTTTTTTTTGGGTTTTGTCTTTTTGTGGTTGACCAATGTTGACCAAGAGTTGACTTTATTGACCATTGATAGCAATCTTCCAGCTCTTTTGCACTCTTTCTGTTCCCGTTTCCATGTTTGTCCGGCTTTGACTATTTTCTTGTGATTTTTGCACTATCCGTACCTATATATTCACAAACAACAAAATACACAACTACAGGTATATTTTTGCACATTTTGAGCATTTAAGGGCCATTTTGGACATAATAAAGATATGTGATTTCTCACATATCACAATCAAATGAGACCACCCGGTTTTCCTCAACCAAATGTGCAAAACAATCAAAACCGGTACAATCAGAATCAAAGTTACAATCCAAATCGTGGAAATTAATTCAATCAAGGAAATCAGAATTATCAAGCTCCGCTTAATCAAACTCATGTTGGACCTTCGAATGATTTCTCGAACTACATGAAGACAAATGATGTTAATATGAGAGCTATGCAAAATCAAATAAGTAATCAGAAGATAGAATTGAACAATGAATTCCAGGCTACATTAAAGAATCAGAACAATGAGCTAAAGAACATGATGGGCAACGAGCTTAAGAACATGAGGAGCAGTTTTTTTCAAATGCAAAGTCCCTCGGGTTCGGGATCACTTCCTAGTAATATCGTTGCTAACCCGAGAGGTGACTTGAAAGCTGTTACTACCCGAAGTGGTGTTTCTTATGATGGACCTATGATTCTAACTACTTCTTCTCCTCTTCCAAAGGAAGTAGAACGTGAACCAGAGGCGACAAAAACGTAGAAAAAACCTACGAAAACATAAAAAAACGGACGAAGACGTAAAAATAGGCAAAAAAGTTAAAAAAAACAGGCGAAAAAGTAAAATAACGGAGGAAAACGTAAAAACCCAGACGATAACGTAAAAAAACTGACGATAACGTAAAAAACTAACGAAAACGTATAAAATAGACGAAAACGTAAAAAAACTGACGAAAACGTAAAATAATTGACGAAAATGTAAAAAACAGACGAAAACCTAAAAACAGACGAAATCGTAAAAAAATAGACAAAAACGTAAAAAAACAAACGAAAACGTAAAAAAATAACAAAAACGTAAAAAAACTGACGAAAACGTAAAAATACTAACGAAAACGTAAAAATACTAACGAAAACGTAAAATAACTGACGAAAACGTAAAAAACAGACGAAAGCGTAAAAAAAACTGATGAAAACTAACAAAAACGTAAAATAACTGGTGAAAACGTAAAAAAATATTATATATCGTAGAAAACAGAGAAAAACGTAGAAATCGTAGAAAATGGATTAAAATCGATGAAAACGTAAAAAAAACTTACAAAAAAAGAATAAAGACGGTTAAAAGTGTATAAACCCAGAAAAAGTATGAATTATTTAGTTATTGTAGAAAGAAGTGAGAAGAAGAGGTAAGAAGTGAAATATTTTGTCTGAATTTTTGAAGAGGTTAGAAGTGATTTTTACCACTTATGTCTGCAAAAAAACAAACAAAAAACGCCTGAGAGACTGCAGACATAAGTGGTGAAAAGATGTTAGAAGAGGTTATTCTGAAAAAACAAACAAAGCCTAAATTTCTGGAACATCCGCTGTGATTTGGAATGCCTTGTAGAAGGGAGTGAGTTTCAACACATCATAGACCACTTGTAAAGTTGCTTCTTTGGACTTGAGATCTGAACTTAGTCGAAAATTACTTTTGACAATCTTTAGTCGGTTGGCAGGAGCAACTAAAGCGTCATCCAGTGCTATTTGTTCAGCTCTTGTGGTGTCCATAGTTCTGCTTAAGAAAGAATCAATACAGTTTATATATAACCAAGTTTATATATTACTATATAGACCTTTTATCTTAACGTTTTATGTTTCATCATGTTGTGAAGATTAAGACCTGTAAGACTTTTAGCACTTGTAAAGATATATTCCACTAGATGGCAACTTAGGTAGACTTATGAGCTTAAGGAATTAAGGCAACCGTTTTAACAATTTAGGAATCGTGGTCTTTCTAACTAGTAGAGAATTTAGATAACCTAAGTTGTATATTGGTTTTACCTTGATTTACCTTGTGTTTAAGCCTATTTTACCTTAATTAGATAGCATAATTAACCAATTTTAATTAGCCTGCTAAATTAAGTTTTAATTTGCCTTCAAAGTTGAATTTTGATCTTAAGTGTTTTTGGTCTAAATCCATTAGATCGGTTCCTTAAAAGACTTCACTAATCGGTTCCTGAATGAGAGCTAGATCGGGTCTTAAAAAAACTCAACTAGTTCGGTTCTCAAAGGACTTGATTAGTTCGGTTTCCAAAGAGCTTGACTAGATCGGGTCTCAAAGGATTGGTCTAGATCGGGTATCAAAGACTACGACTAGTTCGGGTTATAAAGAACATGACTAGATCGGGTCTCAAAGATGTCTGACTAGATCGGTTTCTTAAAGAAACGACTAGATTGGGTCCTTAACAAAAAATGACTAGATCGGTTCATTAAGATTTTTGACTAGATCGGTTCATTAAGGATTTTGACTAGACGGGTTATTAAGGAATTTGACTAGATCCTGGCCTTCGACTGTTTGATTAGTTTGGTTCCCAAAGGGTCGTGACTAGATCGGTTCCTTAAGGAAAACTACTAGATCAGGTCCTTAAAGAAAACGACTAGATCGGGTCATTAAATATGTTGATTAGTTTGGTTCCCAAAGTGTCTTGACTAGATTGATTCCTTAAGGAAAACCATTAGATCGGGTCTCAAATGTTTTAACTAGATCGATTCCTAAAGAGACTTGATTAGATTGGTTCCCAAATGGACTAGACTACATCGGTTCCCAAAGGAACTTGACTAGTTCGGGTAATCACTCATAAAACTTTTCAAACATGATTTTTTTGCAAACGAGATAATCATTTATATCATTTTCGATTGTTTGAGCAACATTTATAAGCACTTTGCACATAGAATCATTATACTAACAACAACGAAAAAGCATACACGATTAAATCGAGCAAGAACACAAACAATCTTTCAAGATTATACTTGTTTATGCATGTTAAGACATTCTAACTCATTCAAGAGATCATAAACTTCATTCCCAATACTTTATCCACTAACAATAATCATCCTAATCAAAAACCCAAAAATAGGCGATCATTAAAATCAAACCATTCATTTCCATTTTTATGTTAATGACGAACAATAACTGATTATACGTGTGATTTTACAACCTAAACAAACAAAATCCCTTAATCAATTTAAGTATTTACAAAGTTTTGATTTTGAGGAACCCTAAATCAACTTTTAGGGTTTTTAACTTCAAATCAGTGTAAAATCTTAATTTATTTGAGATGTGAGTTGTTTAAGATGTGATGAGCACGTTTCTTTTATACCTTAATGCACATAATCAACAAGAGATGGAAGAATAGAGATGACGATTCGAGTGTTGGTGAGGGAGGGAAAAATAAAGTTTATGTGTGTGTTTGTGTGTGCAGGGGACGGGGTAGGGGTGGGTGCAGTTATTAACAAAAATTTGATTTTAACACATTTGGCCCTTCAAGTTTCATAACCCTTTTACTTTTCAATTTTAAGTTTTATAAGGCACATAAAGTTTAACATATGGCACATTTAGTCCCTAATGTTTTTAACTAAAAATACCTAGAAACTTATATTTGCACATTCACGCCCTAAAGGCATAAACAAAATAAACAATATAAGGCACTATGTAAAGGCCTAAGCTCAATTATCTTTCTTAACAAATGTATATCCGTTATTTGGTTAAAACCTTTTTTCTTATTGAACATCATTATATTATGAGGAAGTTATTATCTTTTTTCTCCCCTCAAACAATGACCCATTTTCTATTTAAAGAGCTGTAGTCATTGTTTGAGAAGTCGAATGTCTTTAATAAAGCATTTTCTGATGTAGCAATGGTATATCTTTGAAAAACAAAATCCAAAATAAGATTTCTCTTATTTTCACACATAAGCGTACTGACGCGTACACTTATGGAAATATAGGAAGCACGTGTTGTGATGCAAAGTAATCACAAGCCTTTGCATGGTCATAAAGTAGACCATGCCTGAGAATAAATTCCCGTTAAGAGGTCAAGTTTCCTTTTTGACGGAATACTTTCCTTTAAGATGATGACCGGGTTGCTATCTGAAATAATAGCAAGCCATTTGGAATTGTTTGAAAACATTGGAACTTCTCACTCGAACTCTTTTTACAGCCTCGTATCATTTTAATATTGAATGACATTTCTAAGACCGTAAATGTTATCGATTTCAAAAGACATGCCATTATTACTCTTCTTATTATATTTTCTCAGTTTTAATTTTTTCTTTGGTTTTATGATCATATTTATTATTTCTTGTAATTTCTGTATTTATAATTTTTCTAAAAATGACACAAATCTTTGTGGTTTTTATGGTGTGTAATATATATTATATATATTATAGATAATATTATTTATATACTATATATACTATTTTATATATTGATATATTTATATATATTATTATATATATATATATTATTATATATATTATTTATTATAATATACTACTATATATAGCATTTTTTAATGTGGGACCGCATTAAAAATTAAACATAAGGAGGTGCAATCTTGACCATCCAATATATTTTAAGAAACACCTACATAAAAGTGAAAATGTGTCACCTTTTTTGTTAAAAATTCACCTCTATTTTCAATATTGAAATATCTTTGTATCAATTTAAATTCTATTATGATATAATTTTCACCATATTTTTAAAATTTTATGCTCTTTCATTCAAACATCCATTTGATATATTTTTATATTTTTTTGTTTTGTTACATTTTTAAGCGGGTTTATTTTTTGTTGATTTGTATTTTTTACAACTTTACCTTAATTTAAATATGAACTGGATACGCCTAAAACTATTATTTTCGGAGAGCGTGTTGTCTTTTTAAATGCGAGATTGATGTGTTAATATTGGTATTGCGAGAAAGCTACGGCGAAACTTAAACGAACACTTACATTCAAAGTCGTTGTGAAATGAAATTTACCTAAGCGGGTAAGAAATGGCGTAATGAGTGTGTTGGTATAAAAATTTTTTGCCGCGTACGCGCGGGTAACCAAACTAGCTGTATATTTTATACTATTTTTATACAGGATTATTTATATAGGTACAACCACTATTCTCTTAGCTGCTATCTGCCAACTGTTTTCGTGTTCGGGCATATAAACTGCATTCCTAGCTTGCTGATTTGAAATGCAAATTCTTTCACTGCATGCTTTAGTGAAAGATGTCGTAGTTGATACTCCGTGTTGACAAAAGTATAAGCTTACTACTCCATTCTCCACTTGCTCTTTTATGAAGTGGAAATCTGATGTCATTATTGCTTGTTAGAGAATGTTGAACCATTGTTGCAGCATTAAGGCAATAGCGCTTTGTTATAATAGTACATTGGAAATTTTATTGAATCCAAGGTATAGTCGGTAAGCTGTTGATTCATACAATTGTTTTTTTATTGAGTACAACAGTCTTCTGTACTTAACATTATATTCAGAATTCCGTACTAGATATCGGCAGTGCTTTTCTGCCTTTTGATGGACCAACTAACAAGTATGTATCCAAATTATTGCATACATCCAGAAGGACTTCGTCTTAGTATCTTGTAAACTCGCGGGTTTAGCGTATGATAAGGATGTTTAGAGAATTAGAAGAATCCTTTGGATACCTGAGTGTACACCCGCACCCGAGGGGCATCGGTTGCGCAGCGAAAATTAGCCATTTGGTGTTATCTAAATAGAATCCCCCAGTCACCACGATATTGAAAACGACTCAGATAAGACCTTTACCTAAAACAGGTTGTTCCAATATTATTCGATGTTTATAATGCGTTTATGGGTCACGGATCGTATCCACCGCCTATTACAATCCTTGAAAACAAATAGTTTCAAATAAAAAGACATTATTTTAACACCACATGATATACTGTTTTTGAATAGACCGGATACAACTTCAAGAAAGGTATTTCCATAAATTCCCATCAACACACGCACGTGACACCTTCACGTCATCGTAGCCTTCAGCCTAGGTTACCTGGGATAATACATGTTTAAAACGGTCTACAACAAAGTTGAGTGAAATTCAGAGTTTAAATTAATAATAAGTAAACACCTTTGAAACATTATTGTTCTCGGCGAAAGCAAAGTCAACGAATACAAAGTATAGCCATCTTGTTTTCTTTCACGTAATAAGCTCTTGATCATCGAAACATTAACAAAACATATGGTTTTCCTAATTGCTAACAAGGTGCCCCCAACAGTATTTATTGTCTATTCCTGACTAATTTCTATAACAAAATGTCGTTTGACAGTGGTGGTCACAAGGGATTCAAACCCGTCAGGGTTGTCCACAAACCTCCATAGATCTATTTAATGCATTAGGTTTACCTCTCAACAAGGCAATTAAGGTTCATGAAATATGGGTCTTCGACATAGAAATCTTATGGGAAACAATCTCGAAATCGTGTCCAGCATACATAAAATCATATTGTTTTTATTTTATAAGTAAAGTTAGATCTCAATTTTCTTTTAGTGTTGATTATAAAACAAACATGTATCCCCCTCGTGGGTTTAAAAACATTTAAAAGAATTTAATGTGAGGCTATGAACTCACCTTAAGCAAATGATCTAATTCAATCAATCAATCAACAAGCGCAATAAACTTCACGTCTTGACCCGGGACCTATATTGTACATATTATCGCGGCTAGTGGACTAAAAGTTTAACATAACATATCATTGCTTCTTGCATATATAATATATATATATATATATATATATATATATATATATATAATATTTTTATATTATATTATTATATATATAAATTTTTATATTATATATATGCACTATTACGATATACACAATCAGTATACTTGATCTACTAGTGCGTCGCAAATACATTTCTCTGTGATTTACTTAATAATATATATACAGACGTTTTAATAAAGTTTCCATTTTTAGAAAGTTTGTCGAAAGTAAAGATAATATAACCCAAAATTAGCATTTCATCTTAGTTTAACTAATATTACGAATCATTTGCTTGTTATAAACTATATTCAAAAGTATAGGCAAGTTTGACTTTCAAAAGTCAAACTTTGTAGTTGACTTTTTACCCTAAAATTACCCAAACTTGACTCGGCCATAAATCTTCGTTTTTAGGAGTTACAAGACCCACCTTATTATCAAATCGGACCTAGAACATCTTTATTTATTCAAAGCCTAATTTAGATTTCAAAAATTTATCGACACGCTATGGTCAAGTCAAACTTTCTGGTCAATAAAAGTCTACACAAAGTCCTAACAAAACTCATTTTTATCAAAATCCAACCATTCCAACATGTTTAACTAGCCTAAAAACATGTACTAAAACCATTAAACATATGTTCATACTTGAAATACTTTCAAACTCATTTTGCACTTGAATCATCTGCTACCAATTGCAGACATGTCATAATCGTTTAATCTAGCACAATAAAAATAAAACAAGAGCTCACAAAGCAATAAGAAAACTTGACTATGGTTTCCCCTTTGTTTGACCGTTACGGACGCAAACCACAAGACCAAAACCGAAGCTTTTTCCTATCATAACCACTTCAATATAACTAAAAATATATCACCCTCAAATACTTCCCTTATACCCATATACAATTAGAATTCTGACAAAAAACCCAATCTTATTAAATACTCATTGCATGTGAGGTTTTTAGTGTATTTGTAGAAGATTGAACAGGATTAAGATGGTTTAATTAGAATTTTAATCGCATGTTAGTATAATTTTTGATGGCAATGTTTGTGTGTGTGTGTGACTTCGAACGGACAAGGGGGTGGGGGTAGGAAGAGACAAGAGAACGAATTTTTTAAAAATGAGAAAAATGAAGTATGTGTTCTATTTATCAAATTCAACTTGATCCAATTGGCAATTTTAACCCTCCTTTCATAAGTCCTTGCATGTCTAATACAATATGGTGATATTTTTGTTACTTAGTCGTACCAACATTCGGGTAACATCACGTTTGTAATATTTTATAATCGTCTCACTAAAATTTACTTTAAAACCTTATTAAAAACATTAACCCTCTGTAAAAACTCACCTTTAAAACATGATTTTTACAAAAATGGGTAACACAACGAAAATATAATTGACATATTTATGCTTTTTCCAAGGGGGGAGCGGGGGGGGGGGGCGGGGGGGGGCTGCATTAAAATATATTTTTTTGACTTATATTATTGCTAAAAACAATTATGAAACTAAATCACGGAATGTAATTCCCAAATAAATTGGAAACTTAATCAACGCATATACTATCGACATAAATTATTTACGTAATTAAAATAACTATCTTAGGCTAGGGATAGAGTATGACCTGAAAACTCGGGTTGTTACATTCTCCCCCCCTTTAGGGAGTACGTCTCGGCCACTCAGCTCGTCTCTATATTTTTTTTTTTTCCCCCCCCACTCTCATCGCTATTGTCCTTACTTGTGTAAAGAGTTGGGGTACTTCTTCTTAATCTGATCCTCACGTTCCCAAGTAAACTCTGGACCTCTTTGCGAATTCTAACGAACTTTAACTATAGGTATCCGACTCTGCTTAAGTCGCTTAACCTCTTTATCAACAATCTCTACTGGTTCCTCAATCATATGCAACTTATTTCTTCGAGTCCACGTGGCATTCCTTTGCTTGAATGACCAATAAGATGCCTAGAGATGACGTTTTTGACCCTGCCATTGTGTACTATCCCACCTGAATTGTCTTAATCACCCTTTAATTTCTATTTGCCCTTTGTTTTGACCATGGGGTAACTGGGGACGAAGCATGAATAGTACAATAGTTTTGGCGCCATTTTTTCTTTTTATAACTGAAAGGGTAAAAACGGGTGTGAGCTTTGGGAATTTGGCAAACTAGGTCCTTATGGTTGGTTTTATGAAGGTGTAGTGTAAAAGGTTTTTTTAGAAATGACACAAATGGTCCTTGTAGTTTTATAAAATGGGAATTGGGCTAGGGTTTTGGGCTTTTGTAATGGGCCTTGTATCCGGGTAGGGTTTTTATGGGTTTAAGGCCCATTTAAGGTTTAAGGGACCTTTTGTGTAACTTTTAGAAACTTGAGGGACTCAAATGGTAATATTGGATTTTTGTCTTTTTATGGTTGACTTTTGTTGACTGAGAATTGACCAAGGGTTGACTTTTCTTGGCTTTGGCTTTGAGACTTTGGCTTCTTTTGTGCTCTTCCGTTCCTCATGTCCGTGTTTTCCCGTTTTTGATGGTTTTCTTGCAATTTTTGATATATCCGTATCTGCACACACAAAACACAAAAACAAGTATATTTTTTGCTATTTTAGTGTATTTGTGTCATTTAGGGTCATTTTTTGGTAATAACAGATATGTGTATTTTACATTTATCAAAAGTCGCATGAGCTTCTCCATACTATCCATTTTCTTCATTGGTAGGAAATGAGCTGATTTGTTCAGTCGGTCGACAATAACCTAAATTGTATCATACCCACTCGGCGTTCTCGGCAATCTACTCACAAAATCCATAGTAATCCTTTCCTACTTTCAAACTGGAATCTCCAGTTGTTGCAGCAACCCAGACGGTTTCTGATGCTCAGCTTTGACCTTCGCACAAGTCAAACACTTACTAACATATGTGGCAATGTTAGCTTTCATATTCGGCCACCAATACAACGGCTTCAAATCTTGATACATCTTGTCCGATCCCGGATGGATGGAATACTTGGACTTATGCGACTCATGCATAACCAAATCCCTCAATCCACCGAATCGCGGCAACCAAACACGATTCCCAAAACAACATGTTCCATCAGGGCGAAACTCGAATATTTGCTTAATCAATCTCCCCAAATTTTCTGCCTTCACATTCTCTCTTTTCATTGCTTCCTCTTGAGCTTCACGAATCTGCTTTGGTAGATCATTGTGAACAGTCATCATCAAAGCTCGAACACGCAATGGCTTATTCCTTTCCTTCTGACTTAAGGCGTCAGCCAAAACATTCGCTTTTCCAGGATGATACCGTATCTCACAATCATAATCACTCAACAACTCAATCCATCTCCGTTGTCTCAAGTTCAACTCTTTCTAATTCAAAATATATTGTAGGCTCTTATGATCGGTGAACCACACACTTTGTTCCATAAAAATAATGTCTCCATAATCTAAGAGCGAAAACAACGGCTCCTAACTCCAAATCGTGAGTAGTGTAATTCTCTTCATGGACTTTCAATTGTCTAGAAGCATACGTTATCACCTTCTCTCTTTGCATCAACACGGCTCCATAACCTTTAAGTGATGCGTCGTAATATACCATGAAATCTTTCGTTCCCTCGGGCAACGCTAAGATCGATGCACTACACAACTTCTGCTTCAATGTCTGAAAAGCTTCCTCTTCTTCTTTTCCCCACTCGTATTTCTTATCTTTCTGAGTCAACTTAGTCAGTGGCTTAGAAATCAAAGAAAAACCTTCAATAAACCTCCGATAGTAACCAGCCAATCCAAGAAATTGCCTCACCTCCGTTGGCGTCGTTGGTGCAGCCCAATTCTTAATGGCTTCGATCTTGGCAGGATCAACATGAACACCACTACGATCAATCACATGACCAAGAAATTGTACCGAATCTAGCCAAAAATCACACTTTGAAAACTTGGCGTACAATCTCTCTTTCTTAAGCAGCTCCAAAATAATCTTCAAATGCTTTCCGTGCTCTTCTTCGTCCTTGGAATAAACCAAAATATCATCGATGAACACTATGACGAACTTATCAAGATATGGCTTGCATACTCGGTTCATCAAGTCCATAAACACAGCAGGCGCACTAGTCAATCCAAACGGCATCACTTGAAACTCAAAGTGACCATACCGAGTTCTAAATGTTGTAATTGGAATGTCCTCTTCTTTAATGCGTAACTGGTGATATCCTGATCGCAAATCGATCTTAGAATACATGCTAGAACCCTAAAGTTGGTCAAATAAATCATCGATTCTCAGGAGAGGATAACGATTCTTGACAGTCAACTTGTTCAACTCGCGGTAATCTATACACATTCTAAAAGATCCATCTTTCTTCTTCACAAACAACACCGGTGCTCCCTACGGTGATGAACTCGGACGAATAAATCCTTTCTCCAGCAGCTCTTACAGTTGTACCGACAACTCTCTCATCTCAGACGGTGCCAATCTATACGGTGCACGTGCAATAGGTGCAACCCCCAGTACTAGATCAATTCGAAATTCTACTTGCCTCGGCGGTGGTAGTCCTGGAAACTCCTCAGGAAAGTCATGAATTACAGGCACGTCTTCCAATCATTTCTCCTTTAATTTCTTCTCCGTCACGTGTGCCAAAAACAAATGACAACCTCACTCGACATAATTACGAGCCTTAATACAAGATATGAACTTTAGTCGAGACACACCCTTGTCACTTTCGACTATCAACATCTTGTTTCCGTACGGTATACGAACAACTTTCTCGCCACAAACGATAATGGCATCGTGCTTGACAAGCCAGTTCATACCGATTATAACATCGAACGTACCAAGCTCGATTGTCATCAAATTGATTTCAAAAATATGGTTCACTAAGTTCTAAGTGCAACCTTTCAAAACAGTGTTCGTACTAACTACCCTTCCATCAGCTAACTCTACCTCATAACTAGCTCTTATTTTAACCGGTTCGATATTAAGCATGGAACTAAATCTAGTACCCAAAAAACTCCTATCGAAACCCGAATCGAATAAAATAGTTGCATAGCGGTTATTGAGTAGAAACATACCAGTAACCACATTCAGACCTTGCGGCTCAGCATCCTTAATAGCATAAGCTCGACCACAAACTTCTCCAACTTCCTCTTGCTTAACCTTCTTTGGACATCGGTTCCTAGTATGACCTTGCTCACCACAATCATAACAAGTCAGAATGGGCTGAGCATTTGCACCCATGGCAACACTCTTCTCCGTGTAGTATATTGCCTTGTGCCCAAACTTTCCACACGTGTGACACTTGATAGTACATGGACTAACATGGCGAGTAAAACAACGTTCACATAAAGGAAGTGATCCAGAAGACACCTTTCCATCAGTAGGAGCAGTAGTCATAGCTCGCGTGTTCCCTTGCTTTTAGTTATTCTG
>BQNB010179569.1:0-12760 GCA_026074375.1 Tanacetum coccineum | reverse complement strand
TTTTTCCTCTACACACTCTCCTGACTATATACCGGCTTCACCGCACTATTTCCCAGCCTCACCAGGAAACACCTCCTGATCCTTCAGATGATTTATTTAAGTATCTTTTGGCCTCACTAGCCATCTCACCTTTCCACGATGATCCGTATATGAAGGTCATGCAAGCATATAATGCTACTAGTAATGAATCACCTATTCTACTACCACAAGCTCTTATTGCCCCACCAACTGCTTTGCCTCCTTCCCCAATATTTTATCCCCAAGATTTCTTTCTTCCAGAAGAGATTTTACCACCTCAAAAACGAGCCCGTTTCCTATCACCCTCCTCTACTGATATCTCTACCCCACCTCAGGTATTTGAGATTGGAGATAGTTCTTATAAGACGCATCTCGAATGTCATGAGGAACAGATCAAGACTATTTTAAATCACTTAGATGAGCTCCCTCTTGGGCGCATTGAGCACATGGAAGATAAGATAGAAGGTCTTGGTAATGGTCGAGAAATCATACAACGAGATTTTAAAAAACTAGAAACCGAACTTCAAGAAGCCCGTACTCAGATTTCTGAATTTCAAAGAGAGCAAATAAGACATGACGACGAGATTGTTCTTGCTCGCGTCAGGACTTCTACTCTAGAGATACTCATCGAGGATATTTAGGTTCGACACCGATCAGATATGAAAAATCTTCTGAACAAGATCCATAAGCTCAAGAACCACAAGGGAGGACCACAACCACCACAGACTACGAGACTAGATCCTTATCATTTACAACTTTTGTTAGAATCCAACCACTGGATGTGTGGCATAAATAATGACACTTGTCAAATTTTGACTATGTAAAATATGTATACAAGTTGTTTATGACTTAATACAGTGGTGATTCCATTATACCTCGCTGTTTTATGATACCGATTTATGTTTATCGTGGTTGTCTATCCTATGTCCTGTATTACGATTACTCATGTACGGTATGATCCATAATGAGTTATCTAAGTGGTCGCGGTATCATACTGAAACCACTAGAAAATGAACCAGTCCTCGAGAAACTTAATAAGTTACATGCTTGTTAAAGTGTCAATTCTAAAATTTTCTGTTATATCCTGTAACGTAATATCAAAGAATGTGTATTTCTTTGTTAGAACTTGTATCAAATAAGTCATTGTCAAAATTTCCATACATTATACAAATGACTGGTGATATTATTCTTATTTTGTGTTGTCTTGTAAATGTTGATAGAATGGCTCCCAAGAGGACACCAACATCTGCAGCACCAATCATGTCTCAAGCTGCCATCAGGAAACTGGTTGCTGATAGTGTTTTTGCAGCTCAGGAAGCACAAGCTGCTACTATGGAAAATGCTGACAATACCACTAGGAACATCGGACAAGGTGAAACTCCTATAGCAAGAAAATGTATCTACAAAGAATTTATGAGATATCAACCTTTCAATTTCAAAGGTACGAAAGGCGTTGTTAGTCTCATCTGCTGGATTGAACGAACTGAATCCGTATTTCTCTGTAGCAACTGTACCGACGACTACAAAGTGAAATTTGCTACTGGTACTCTAACTGAAGAAGCTTTGTCCTGGTGGAATTCATTCGCCCAGCCTATTGGATTAGAGGAAGCCTATGAGATCACCTGGTCCAAATTTAAGAAGCTCTTAATAAAGAAGTATTGTCCCTGAAACGAGATCAAGAAAATGGAAGATGAATTTTACAATTTGACTGTAAAAGGAACTGATCTTAAGACTTACACTAGAAGATTCCAGGAATTGGCAATTTTATGGCCAACTATGGTGCCAAATTCTGAGAAACTTATAGAAGTCTTCATCGGGGGATTAACCAGAAGTATTGAAGGAAATGTTACCGCTTTAAAGCCTTAAACTTTGGAGGAAGCCATTACTATAACCCAAAGGTTAATGGATCAAGTAACCAAGCACAATTCTGTATAAGGAACCAATGATCACAAACGAAAGTTTGATGATAGAAGAACCTTCACCAACAACAACAGTTACCAAAATAACTGTAACAACAATAACAACCGCAACAATGATCACCAACAACAACAAAATAGAAGGCAAGAAACCGTTAGGGCTTATGCTGCTACCCTAACTGAAAAAAGTAGGTATACTAGAAGCATTCCCCTGTGTAAGAAATGCACCATGCATCACACAATACCTTGCACTGTCAAGTGTCAGACTTGCAACAAGGTGGGTCATCTGACAAGGAACTGAAGAAATAAAGGGCCAGCCACTGGAAGTAACTTGCAACCAGTATCAGTAATTTGTCATGCCTGTAGAGAAAAAGGGCATTACAAAAATCAATGCCCAAAAGCAAACAACAGTGCATATGGAAGAGCATACTTGCTGAGGAACAAGAACGCTCACCAAGACCCGAACGTAGTCACAGGTATGTTCCTTTTAAACCAACATCTAGCTAGATTATTATTTGATTCAGGAGGCGATAAAAGTTTCGTATCCATATCTCTTGCTTCTATGCTTAATATCCCACCAATTACACTAGATACCACCTACGACATTGAAATGGCTGATGGAAACCTAGTAGGCACTAATACCGTTATTCAGGGTTGCACTCTGATTTTGCTAAACTAACCTTTCGAAATTGACCTTATGCCGATTAAACTCGGTAGTTTTGATGTCATCATTGGTATGGATTGGTTATCCAAGTATTATGCAAGAATTATCTGTGACGAGAAAGTATTCCACATCCCAATCGACGGTGAAACTTTGATCATCCGAGGTGATCAAAGTAAAACTCGACTAAACCTCATATCATGTATTAAAACAGAAAGATATATATCCAGGGGATATCAAGTTTTCGTAGCCCAAGTAATGGAGAATAAGTCAGATAAAAAATGACTGGAAGATATACCGGTAGTCAGAGAATTTCTGGAAGTTTTTTGCTGAAGATCTACCCGGCCTTCCTCCAGTTCGCCAATTAGAATTCCAAATCGATTTAATTCCAGGAGCGGCACCAGTAGCCCGAGCACCCTACAGACTAGCTCCTTCAGAAATGCAGGAACTATCTGACCAACTACAAGAGTTAGCAGACCGAGGTTTTATCCGACCAAGTACTTCGCCTTGGGGAGCTCCTATCTTATTTGTTAAAAAGAAAGACATATCTTTTAGAATGTGTATCGATTACCGGGAGTTGAATAAACTTACCATAAAGAATCGTTACCTATTACCCAGGATCAATGATTTATTCGACCGACTTCAAGGTTCAAGTACTTACTCAAAAAATGACTTAAGATCAGGCTATCACTAACTGAGAGTAAGGGATGAAGATATTCCTAAGACTGCTTTCAGAACGCGTTACGGACACTATGGATTTCAAGTAATTCCATTTGGTTTAACTAACGCGCCTGCTGTGTTCATGGATCTCATGAACCGTGTGTGCAAACCATACTTGGCTAAATTTGGTATAGTATTCATCGATGATATTCTCATTTACTCCTGTAACAAAGAAGAACATGCAGATCACTTGAGAATAATCTTGGAATTACTCAAAAAAGAGAAATTGTATGACAAGTTCTCCAAGTGTGATTTTTGGATCAATATCGTGCAGTTTCTCGGCCACATAATTAATAGTCAAGGAATTCACGTTGACCCCGCCAAAATTGAAGCAGTTAAGAATTGGGCACCTCCTACCACACCTACAGAAATATGCCAATTCTTAGGACTCGCCGGCTACTATCGAAGATTCATCAAAGATTTCTCAAAAATTGCGAAGTCTTTGACTGAATTAACCCAAAAAAACAAGAAGTATATATGGGGAGAAGACCATGATTCAGCTTTCCAACTATTGAAACAAAAGCTATGTGAAGCTCCAATCTTAGCATTACCTGAAGGACATGACGATTTTTTTATTTACTGTGATGCATCCCATCAAGGTCTGGGAGCGGTGTTAATGCAAAGAGAAAAAGTTATTGCATATGCATCTGGACAACGTAAGCCTAATGAAGAAAACTATACCACACACGACCTCGAATTAGGAGCAGTTATGTTCGCTCTTAAAATTTGGAGACACTATCTGTAGGGTACAAAGTGTACTGTATTTACTGATCATAAAAGTCTTCAGCATATCCTTGATCAGAAAGAGTTGAACATGAGACAACGCCGTTGGTTAGAATTGCTTGCAAATTATGATTATGAGATTCGCTACCATCCTGAAAAGGCAAATGTTGTAGCAGATGCCTTAAGCCAGAAGGAACGAATCAAACAACTTTGAGTTAGAGCATTAGTCATGACCATTCACCCAAAATTACCATCGCAAATCCTTGAAGCCCAAACTGAGGCAATCAAAGAAGAGAACATCAAAGCTGAGAACCTACGAGGAATGGACAAAGCATTTGAAGTACGTCCTGATGGAACCCAATGTATCAAGAATTGAAGTTGCTTACCACTCTTTGGTATTTTGAGAGACTTGATCATGCATGAATCCCATAAATCGAAATATTCCATCCACCTAGGTTCTGACAAAATGTATCAGGATCTAAAGAAACTCTATTGGTGGCCTAACATGAAGGCAATCGTCGCAGAATATGTTGGCAAGTGTTTGACATGCTCTAGAGTTAAAGCAGAATGTCAGAAGCCATCCGGCTTACTGATACAACCAGAAATTCCTACATGGAAATGGGAAAGAATAACGATGGACTTCGTTACAAAACTACCCAAAACAACAAATGAACATGACACAATTTGGGCCATTGTAGACCGTCTTACCAAATCAGAACATTTTATCCCCACCAGAGAAATAGATAGTATGGAAACCCTTACAAGGTTGTATATAAAGTAGATAGTTTTACGGCATGGAGTACCAATATCCATCATATCGGATCGTAACAGTCATTTCACATCCAGATTCTTGCAGTCAATGCAGAGTGCTTTGGGTACTCAATTAGACATGAGTACATCATATCATCTCGAGACCGATGGACAGAGTGAAAGAACCATCCAAACACTCGAAGATATGCTTCGATCATGTGTTATAGATTTTGGAAAAGGATGGGAAAGAAACTTACCATTAGTAGAATTTTCCTACAATAACAGTTACCATTCCAATATTAAGGCAGCACCATTCAAGGCACTTTATGGTGGAAAATTTAGATCACCTGTCTGTTGGGCCGAAGTTGGAGATGTTCAACTCACGGGACCAGTGATAATCCATGAAACCACCGAAAAGATAGTGCAAATTCGACAACGCTTGCAAGCTGCAGGAGATCGGCAAAGGAGTTACGCCAATGTAAGGCGAAGTCTTTGGAATTTCAAGTTGGAGACCGTGTTTTGTTAAAAGTGTCACCTCGGAAAGGTGTCATCCGATTCAAAAAGCGAGGAAAGCTTAACCCCCGGTACATTGGACCATTTAAGATCCTTAAAAGGGTCGGCCCAGTGGCATACACACTTGAGCTTCCTGAAGAACTCAGTAGTGTCCACAGTACTTTCCACGTTTCTAATCTAAAGAAATGCTTATCTGATGAATCTCTTATTATTCTAATGAAAGAGCTTCGGCTCGATGACAAACTCAACTTTATGGAAGAACCAATAGAAATATGGACCGTGAAGTCAAGCAACTGAAACAAAGTCGTATTCCCTTAGTCAAAGTAAGATGGAACTCTAAAAGAGGACCAGAATTTACGTGGGAACACGAAGATCAAATTCGTGCCAAGTATCCGCATCTATTTTCAAACATCACTTCGGCATCCAACTAAATCTCGGGACGAGATTTCTTTTAAGGGAGGGAGACTATAACAACCCATAATTTTCATATATGTAATTTTCCATCTATTAAATTAAATGCAATTGTTATCAATGTAATATCTACTTATTAAATTAAGTACAACCATTTTTACGGGAATATTTATGCTTTATTCCACCTATTATGCAACGTAACTTGCATAACCTAAATAAACGAGCTCACGTAACCTACCTATGCCAATTTCATCAACGTTTATAGCCAAGTAAACATTATAATATGTCAAGCAATATGTTTTAAACTCTATTTTATCATACGTTATCTATTTAATGTACTTTTCAAAACTTTATTACAAAACGGATTTCAAACGTTAACATTAATATCAAAACCCTAATTATATGTAATGTTTATATATAAAATGAATATACAAGCTTTCAAGGCATGTGTACAAGTGTACAAAGCATATCATTTAAAATATTAATTCCCTCCTAAACCAATGTACAACTCCCTAAAGCTCAAAGTACAATTCGACTATGCTTAAATTCAAATAAGCTCATTTTCCCTCCATTTTGCTTCTAGATTTCGTACAAGCTTTTCAACACAAGTTACAAACACTTATAGCACAACATTTAAACATTTTCCTCTCTAATCCTAAAAACCTAGCTCGTCCAAAATCATAAATCCTAACTTGAAAACCCTAATGACCATAAACACCCTAACTAGTTCTAAACTAAGCTTAAACCAAGCAACCAACCTTCCACCATCATGATTCACCTACATGCTAGCCACCTTCAGTACCTTGTCACCACCCTAGCACCCAAGCACCTCCATGAATCACCTACTAGTCACCTTGTGCTCCAAGAAAACACCTCCTTGTCACCCCTTGTTAACCAAACCCTCATACACCTCTCAACACTTGTCTAAACTACTTTCCTAGTTCTTATTAGTCACCATGGAAGCCCTTGGCCACCACACCAAGTTTACTTGGTGCCTACATCATGTAAACTTGGTCCTTAAGTATTTTATGGAAACTAGAAGGGGGGGTTGAATAGTTTACACGTTTGTTTTACATTTTAAAAGTTTACTTTCAAAAATTTATAGATCCGAGTTATATGTTCAATCAAATCACAATATGAATAAGCAATAACTATCTAAACTAAAACACGATAACGACAATAATACTGTATAGAGATAAGGAAAGAAACAACCAAACCAAGACACCAAGATTTTATAGTGGTTCGTCCTACTCCACTCCTCGAGTATTCTACTCAAGATTTCACTATGTCAACAAGCTCACTATGTCAATCAAGCTCCCTTTGGCGGAGAAAACCGTTTACACGTCGCTTACGTTATTTTCCAACACTAAACTAAATGTCGAGTCCTAATCTTAGCTAGAACCAATCTACCACTTTACAATATATACTCACTCACAAGATCTACACTATTAGATCCACACAATATCCGAATCACACAACTATACAAGATAAATACAATAGAGGTTTGGTACTTAGAAGAAGAGAGGAGAGATCACTAATTAACACTTCGCTTCTTGACGAATACGAGTGTTCTTCTCTTGTACTTGAATGAGAGGGAAGAGACGAGAAGAAGAGATTAGATCACTTGAAACAAGATCTAAGTATGTTAGTGATCAAGAGTTTTAGTGAGAGAAAGAAGGTTTAGAGAGAGAAAGAAAAGACTAAAAAATTTCATTCAAAGAGGAATGTTTTTCTGCTGGGAATGGGCCAGTATTTATTGGCAGGGAATCCCAACGGCTATCTAGAGGTGGTCCCGGCGGTCCCTTATATATAAGGGGGCCGCCATACCTATAAGGGGGCCGCCGCCTAGACTCCGCTCCCTTTTTTGTCTTTTTGTGGGGAAGGTTGTATCTGGTGTAGAAGCTTCCGTTTTGGGGGGAAAATTTGACTTTCAAATTTTAAGTTTTTAATAAAACTTTTTATTTTAATTAGAAAATATTTTGTAAATGTATTTTTGAGAAAATACTTTTGTAGAATTAAAAGTGAGGATTAAGAGAAAAATATTTTCTTGAATACTAAATCAGCTTATTATTTTGTTTGTCCATACCTTAGTGATCACTAATCTTAGAAATGAAAATTTTACATTTAATATTTGTAATCGTTTATTTTATTTGTAAACGTTTTTACATTTTTGTCTATTAGCAAACATGACAGAGAGGTCGAAAAATATAAATAACATTTTTGAGCATTATTTGTATTAACAATCTCTCTCTTTTTGATGATGACAAAATATAAACTCATTTTAAATAAAATTAAAGATGTCAAATTATTAAATGAGTTATCTTCCATTTCTCCCCCTTTTTGTCGAATTCAAAAAGAATGATCGTCAAGTTTGTTGAAGAAAGAAAGAGATCGACGATATCAAGACTCTCATTGTGTATGAATCCCCCGATTCGGGGAACCAAGGGATTGATCGTTATGATAAATTTGTTGGCTACAAACAAAGTTGAAGTTACAAGTGCCCAAGACAAATATCTTCAAAGTTACATATTGCATTAAAATTAACACAAGAAGTGTTTTCATTCAAACACAAAAACTCATACATTAGCACATCCAACAAATATATTCATACAATATTTGTATGAATCATTATAATAGAAAGTAGATAATTATAAAGACATAATAAGGCATAGATCTACACTAGTTGATTCTTGAAAGGTAGAAGATGCCGTAATCAAAAGATGAAAGAACAATTATTTAGGAAGATTAATCATGTAGGAATGATTAATTAAAGAGGGAAAAAGAAGGAGTTGGTAAAGCATGAGTTAGAGGTATGGGACGGGTTAGAAGATAGTGAATGAAGTTGATTTCATTTCTTGAAGAGTGGAATTGGTGTCTAGAAAACTTGCAACAATGACAAAAACTTGAGTAAAATTCAACTTGAGCATGGTAAGGAGGATGAATTTGTGGTGGTGGTGGTGAAGGTGGTGCATGAATGTAGGCATTGGATGGATTAGGGTGTGAATCAAGAATGGTGGAAATGTTGTGGAGTTGGTTAATCGTTTGATCTCTTAAGGGATTGTAGGATGGTGGTGAAGGAGATTTTAAGTAGACTCTTGGAGGAAGAGGAGGTGAGTCATTTTAGGAAGGAGGTAATGATTTTGGAGGGGATGGTTTGCGTTTCCATACTTGTCTAACCGACATCCTTGGTTTTCTAGAGAAATTGGAATGGTGGTTTAAGCAAGACATTGATAAAGAAGAAGTGAGATTTGAAGGAGATGAAGATGGTGATGAAGTATGAAAGTTGGGTGATTAAATAAGGAGGGGGGGAAGAAGAAGATTGGATTAAAGTGTCAAAGCATGGTTTTTTTTTTTTGTCCCTCCCCCTTTTTTTTTTTTTTTTTGAAAGAGGTGTGTGCCTTTTATGGTTCTAGCCTTATGGGAAATGACAGCTTAAGGATGTAGGTAGGAGGGTCAAGATACAGAAAAAGAGGTAAATTCGAAATCTTTCTTTCCCTCCTGGTGGCGGTCCCATATCACCTGGCGGTCCCAAATATATTGGGGGCCGCCTGATACATAAGGGGGCCGTTTTCTGGAGATAAGAAGATTTCCAGTTTTCTCTTTTTCTTAAGTCCAGTGATTTCGGCTTCTATCAATATTCAAGAATCAACTAGTTCAAGCAATAATATGTAGTTCTATTCTAACATACAAATCATTTAGCAAGTAGTGGCATTTCAACTATAATCATAAAATTATCAAGTCATAGAGCAATGATAGAATGTAAAAGATTATCCAAGTCAAATGCAAATCAAAATTTGCCACTTCTAGTCCTAATAATAGAGAAATATAATGTATTAAACATGAGAGATAATAATAATAATAATAATAATAGAGTCATAGGAGTTGTATCAATCCATTCATTTTTGTTTTCCACCCATCATGTTCTTGAGAGCTTGTCCAATTGACTTAACCTTCCGGTTCTCCCGTGTGAGCATTCCTTTGTTGAGTTTGAAGATTAATGGTCTCGGAGAGATAAGTGTTTAAGTAATGTCTTTCACGAGGAGGGTTTTGATGGACCCTAGAGACATTATTTGACGAGGAAAAAATGTTTTAAGATGGAGAGGAAGGATTGAAATGAGAAGATTCGTCATCATTTTCATCAGTGGGATCAACCAATGGATGAGATGACGATGGATGATTTGGAGTGGGAGAGGAGGAGCTAGCATTTGGCTCACGAGGTCTTTTCTTGCCCCGATCCGCTCGTGTCTTTCGCTCGTAATGAGGAGCGAGCGGATGCATAGCTCGATCATGTGAGAGATAACGATCAAAAGCTAGCTCAGGAGAGACGGACACGACAAGTTTGAATAACCTAGTCAAGAGCATACCATAAGGTAAGAGTTCCTTTGGTTTGAATCGAGTCTTTTCCATTCTTTTGAGAATGAAAAATGCTAGGTTATAAGGAGTGGATGTCTCAATGCAATAAAGCATGTGACAAAGACAAGCGGAGACATGATCCTTATGTCCTCCTAGACAAATGGCGTTTTCACGAATAATATCAACCCAAGGTTTCATATGTGTTTGAATTTCTCAGGTTAAAATTTTGTTTTCACCTACGATAACCGTTTTCTTATTTTTAGTACGAGTCTCTTGACCTTGTCGAGGAACTTGAATAAGAGACTTAATGACTCTTGGAGACGGAGGTTTGGTTTTATAAAAATCTCTACTTGGAACACTTACTAAAGTATGGTCAGAGGACCACATTTCGGTTTTTGTTAGAAGGCTTGACCTTTTGAATGGGATTTTCAAATTTTGACCAAATTCCTCAAGAGTGAGGGAGAATGACTTATTTTGAATGACGAAGTTGACAACAAATAAACCCTTGAGATTATAGGTAAAGTGAGTTGACAGTAAAACTCAAGAACAAAGCGAGGTACAATTTGTTCGTTAATGTCTAACAAAACAATCAAAACCAATTGACTCAAACTTAGCATGAATATGACTCATATTTTTGAAGTTTGGACTTACAACTCTTCCCTCATGAAAATACCATTTTTCAAGATTTGCCATTGTGTTTAGCAAGAGTTGATTGAATTTATTTGATATTATGGGTATGTAGTTTCGTGTATTTTGATGATCAAGGCTTGTAGCTCGAAGCATTGTTACCTAAAACAAAATAACCAAGATCACATTTTAATTGTATTTTACTTGTATTAATATCTTGAGTTCGTGCATAGTGTGTCCCTATATACAACAAATGTGGAGCAACGATTAACTCGACCTAAATATAAAATCCTAAGAGTTAACCCAAAACGCTCCTTAGTTTGATTTTGCTCAACCAAACAAGTCGAAAAATACATATGAATTATGTATCTCGAAATTTGTTCATGAGATCATTATGCTAATATGATAAATAAAAGGTGGGTTTTTATTCATATGACATGTGGATCTGATTTAATTCAAATTAAGATGGGCAAACGAATATTGAGTGGGCGTTTTGAAAAGTTATTGGGGTGTTGGATTTTACATGCATAAACAACAATTTTATTATGTTCCAACGTGAGTGATTTGAAAATAAAATTGGGGTTTTGGTTTTTGAATTTTTTTTTTTTTTGTTGAATTTTTTTTTTTTTTTCTTTTGTTTTTGTTGTGACCCTTTTGTTGAATTTTTGTTCCCATTTGTTTGTTTTTTTTTTTTTTTTTTTGATTGATGTTTTGTTCTTTTCTTGAAATCAATTTTTCAACAAATTCAACTTTATTTTAATGTATAAATCCTATGTCTACAGGAAGCATATTACTTATACATTGTATCCTAGTAGTCTTAATTTTATAAAATTGAATAAAAAATCGAAAATCCCCAATTTTAATTTTTAGTGTTCAACATGAACCCTAGACTCAAATTGAAAGAAAATGAATGAAATGACTTAAAATTGATGATCTTTAAAATGTTATGAATGATTGTAGGTGTTGATTTTATCTTCAATTTGTGTTTTAATGGGTGATTTTGAGTTTTTGAGTGATTTTTGGTCGTGTTCGTCAATGGCAATATGAAGAGGGGTGTTTGTTTTTGTGGTTTGAAATTTTTTGACGAAGTGTAAAAATAGGGGAGTCTGCTGATGGCGGTCCCATAATGTATGGCAGTCCCAAATATATTAGGGGGCCGCTTGTGGTATGAGGGCCGCCCTCAGTAAAGGGTGTTGGACTCAGTTTTGACGAAAATTTTACAAAGAGGAGTGACATTTTAATTTGCATTTTGCGAATTAAAAATGCTTAAAGTACTTCGGATAAAGTATTCATGTTGTCACGACATGGATTGGAACACGGACTAGAATTGAGACAGAAGAAAGAGAAGCGGACTAATATGATTTATGAAATGTGTTCCATCATTCCTAAACCATGACGTAGATAGTTAAACAATTCACGTTTAAGGGGCTTAGTAAATATGTCGGCAATATTGTCGACGGACGACACTTTTTCGATTGAGATATGTCCTTTCTGTATATTTTCACGAAGAAAGTGGTGACGTATTTCGATGTGTTTGGTACGAGAGTGTTGCACCGGGTTTTTGCTAAGGTCAATCGCGCCTTTGTTATCACACATGATGGGAACGTTGTCGAGTCATACGTCGTAGTCGATGAGAGCTTGTTTCATCCATAGTGCTTGTTGACATGCCTTTCCGGCGCTTACGTATTCGGCTTCGGTAGTGGATATAGCAAGAGCTATTTGTATCTTCGAGAATCAAGATGTTAAACAACATCCCATGAACGTACAAATACCGCTAGTGCTCTTTCGATCCACATAATCTCCCGCGTGATCAGAGTCGGCATATACTACAGTTTCTATGTAGATCCCCTTAGGATACCATAATCCTAAGTGTGTAGTGCCTTTAATGTATCTGAAGATACGTTTAACCGCTTCAAGGTGAGAGGTTTTGGGAGCCTCTTAGAAAAAGGCATAAAGGCAGACACTAAACATGATATCGGGCCTACTTGTCGTTAGGTATAATAAACTACCTATCATGCCTCGATACTTTGTATTATCTACCGACTCACACTCTTCATCTTTCGTGAGT
>BQNB010179566.1:0-12760 GCA_026074375.1 Tanacetum coccineum | reverse complement strand
AATAAGGAAGGGAAGCCTCCCTCCCATTGCCTATAAATAGCCCTCTAATCTTCATTAGAGGGTGATGCTCTTGTAACTAACTTTCATTTCCCTCCTAAATAATATTTGAATTTTCCCTTCATTTGCTCTTATTCTCTCTAAGCTTGCATGTTGATATGATTGATTCAAGATTCATGTGACCTATCAATTAACTTGTATTTTCATTAACTTGTTTAATCAAAAAAGACAATCACGTAAGCAATTTTTAAAGGGAGGATAGTGAATAAAATGTGATCAATATAGTTTAACTTGGTCTCTCAAATGGTCAATGGCTTCTGAACAGTTTAGTTCCGGACCCGCGCCTCAATTAATGACTCTTAGAATACTCAGTGTAGGACTCGTTCCAAATTCTATTCCTCGAACACCTTATGTACCACCCACCAAGAATGATTGGGATCTCCTATTCCAACCAAAGTTTGATGAGTACCTCAATCCTCCTTCTAGTGTTGTTTCTCCAGTTCAAGCAGCTTCTGCTCTAAGACATGTTGATCCAGCCGGTTCACCTTCATCAACCTCTATTGATAAAGATGCACCATCACCAAGTATCTCATCTACTCAAGCACAAGAACAATCTCCAATCATTTCACAAGGTGTTGAGGAACAACAACAACATGGACTATTTAATGATCCTTGTTATGAACTTCTTCATGAAGCCTCAACTAGGGGTGTAATCGAGTCAAGTCGAACTTGAGCTTAACAGGGCTTGAGCTTGGCTTAAAAGATTTAAGGTAGGCTTGTGCTTGGCTTAATAGCTTGACGAGCTTTAATCATCTAGGCTTGAGCTCGGCTCAAGGAAAGCTTGAGCTCGGCTCAAAAAGCTTGAATTTATACATAAACATTAAATTTGATTTCCAAACTCATCAATAAATTCAAGAAAATACACGATAAGCTCAAGAACAAAGAATTTATACAAAAGATTCTAAAGAATTAGTGTTTAAATTATTGTTTTACAAATATTTAATTATTTTATCAATATTTACCTTAGTCTTAAGGTTGTGTATATAAATATGTATAATATAAGTATACGTGTACTTGAAGGTTTGAAAAGCTTGATAAAAGCTCGATCTTGAGCCTTTAAAAGCTCGAGCTCGACTCGTTATGTGTTTTGAGCTCGTTTATTAGGCTTAGGCTCGGGCTTAAGCTCGATAAAAGCTCAACTCCATCGAGTCAAGCTCAAGCTCGAGCTCAAGTTGCTTGATAAAAGCTTGACTTGTTTGCACCCCTAGCCTCAACTTCTCAGGAATCATCTTTAAATGTGCAATCATCTCCCAATCCGTTAGAACTTCTTGGTAAATGGACAAAAAATCATCCGTTAGCAAATATGATTGGAAATCCCTCTCGATCAGTCTTCACACGAAAGCAACTTCAAACTAATGCTATGTGGTGTTATTTTGATGCCTTTCTCACTTCAGTCAAACCGAAGAATTTTAAGGAAGCAATGCTCGAACCAATGCTCGAACCATCTTGGATTGAAGCTATGAAGGAAGAGATTCACGAATTCGAGTGACTACAAGTCTGGGAATTAGTACCTTGTCCAGATCTTGTAAAGTTGATAAAACTAAAGTGGATCTTCAAAGTCAAGAAAGATAAATTTGGGGGTGTACTCAAGAACAAGGCTCGATTGGTTGCTAAAGGATACCATCAAGAGGAGGGGATAGATTTCAAGAAATCATTTGCACTAGCTGCTAGGTTAGAGGCCATTCGTATCTTCATTGCAAATGTTGCCAACAAGAATATGACCATCTATCATATGGATGACAAAACAACGTTATTGAATGGCGAGCTACGTGAAGTGGTCTACGTTAGTCAGTCAAAAGGATTCGTATATCAAGACAACTCAAATCACGTGTACAGGCTCCACGTGCATGGTATGACATGTTATCCAGCTTTCTACTTTATAAGAATCTCCAAAGGTGGAGAGTACCGATCCAACACTATTTCACCAGGAAAGTAGGTCACGAGACATCTTATTGGTAGCAATTTATGTCGATGATATAAAATTTGCCTTTACAATCCCTGACTGCAAATGAGTGATAGATGAATTTGCTAACAAGAATTGACTTCTAAAATTTAAGATGTCGATGATGGGGCAAGGATTGTCATTCTTTTCCTTAGACTTATCCAAATTTTCCACTAAAGAGTCCCAGAGAGGCATAATTTATTAACCAATCTAAATATCGAACGCTCTAAATAAATAAGAAAATATGGTAATGCAACCCTAGTGTGATGATCCTGTTGACATAAAATCCTTATGAATGGATATAAAAGTATAAAACTTTGAGTGAAAGATCTACAAAACACCAATACTACAAAATACACATAAAACAAGCAGGGCAAACCAGCACAGCTCGATCCAACACCTTACACCGGTTAGGAATGATAGCGTGGAATATCCCTTGAAGTATCTTAACATCAATTAGCCACAGCCCCCCTAGCAGGGGGAGTTGAGTTAGACACCAGCCAGCCGTCATATTTTGATGGTGTGCATGGGGTGGCACCCTGGTAACGAGAGGAGGATCTCCAAGCGCCGCAGGCAAAATCCTAAGACAATCCTACCGAAAGGGCACTTAAACATAGCCGTTAAAAATACTAATCATCTTCGATACCTAAACGGAAACCCGTAATAATGGGTCCCTTTGGTTGCCTACAAAATGTATTCCTCCATCGCTGGCAATACGCTAAACGAGTATACCGCATCACTTGCAGGATGCAGACCAACGCAGTAGTGTCAAGATACTACAAGAAGAAAATAAGGTACGTGCCCAATTCTAGGAGGAGGATAAACTTGTCAGGATGTTCCATGACAAGAAGCAAAAGAGCGACTACTATCCTCTAGTAACACAAAGAGGCATGAATAATATAAGCTCTATACTTGAGTTGTGCTGCAAATCTTATGTCATGAGATCACAACTAACAAGAATATTGGATAAAATCAAATAAAAGATTCCTCTGTATTTGTGATAAACAAGAGTGAATTGCTTTATGCTAAGAAGCAACCATCTGTTCAACAATCGAGTTCAAGCATATAGAATGTGAGGACACCACTTTATTAAAGAGAAGTGGAAATCTAGTGGTCGGAACTCATACTTTCTGTCCAGAACAGAATATTAGCTAGTCAGACATCTTCACCAACAGCCACTGCCTCGTCGAAAAGAACTCAACTATCTTGATCGAAAACTTAGAATGACAAAAGCATGTCTCCCAAAACTCTAAAAAGTTCTGGCAAAAAGAAGAAGATAGAGTAATGGTAGAACATCTTCTCACATATCCTATGTACTATATGTAAATAATAAAATATGAAAAACTCAAAATGATATTCTTTCTATCTCTTTTTTATATAAAATTTTACAAATTTAAAAAAAAAATTTAAAATATAAAAAACCATAAAATCAAACAAGAAAATACAGAAATCCAAGATATAGCAAAAAGGTAAGATTGGTTTGAACGATTTCTTCTAAAAATCTATAAACATTTATAGTGTACCCTTAGAAATGACATTCAATAATGACGCGATCAGCTTCTAAATGTCAATAATGACGCGATGCTGTAAATGAAGTTCAAGCAGAAGTTCTAAATGTTTTCAAAACATGTCAATGGCTTGCTGTTTTTTTCAGATAGCAACCTAGTCCTCATTTTAAAGGCAAGTATTTCGACAAAAATAAAACTTGACCTCACAACGAGAATTAAGTTTCTCTGGCATGATCTACTAAATGATCATGCAAAGGCTTGTGTATACTTTGCTACACAATTCGGGCTGTCTCACAGAATACGTGTACGTGTTAGTGCATTTATTCCTCAAAAGAAGAGAAATCTTCTTTCATAATTGGTAAAACAATTTGTCTTAAAATTAGAATCAGTTTTCGACATCACAAAAAGATTTTCAAGAAATTTCGACCACTCAAACAAATATAATAGATCTTTAAATAGAATACGGGTCTTTGTTCGAGGGGGAGAAAGTTTTTTCGAATTTTCTTCAACAAGTCACAAAAATTATACGAAAAAAGTTTTAACTTAACGGATAATAATTTTAGGGGGAGCTAAGTTATTTTAACTCCAAGGGCTTAAATTGTCATAATTTTATAGCTTTAAGGGCCTAAATATAATTTCATGGTTAGTGACTTAGGTTTAAAACTACTTAAGACCAATCCTGCCAACTCCCCATAGTTTTAAAAGGCTTAGGATTGTTTGGAAATAATTATGTAGTTTTAGAAGCCTTGAAGTTGATGATATGTTTTTGATTTAATTAATGTTTCCCTGACCGGTTAATCTCTAAGCTTATTCTTGAAGAATGAGTAAAATTTGATTAAAGAGGTTCTCATAGGTTTGATGATTCCCTTAGATAGTCAGTATCCTGCAGGAAGAATGTGTACATCCGGGACTTAGTTGACTTAGGTGTTATCATTTCGGCTATTTAGAAGGTTTAATTGTTTACATCCGGGACTTAGTTGACTTTGGTGTTACAATTTATATCATCACTATCCTAAAGAATGCTTTGAATCTACTCAAAAAGGATTGCGGGTTCGGGGGAAGCTAAGAAAGCTTCTAAGAGGAGAATGACGAGACTGACCACAGATTGCTGCTTTAAACAGAGTGACAATGTCGATTGCTCTTGGTTTTGTAAGTTTCAGGTCATGTCTCATAAATTATCTTGTATTCATGTAGTGCAACTTCATAAATATATAGTGTTCGAGTATAATTTTTCAAGAATTTTTCAATAAATTCAAAATCTTTCAAAAATTGTGTACCCAACACTATATCATTCCCTCAAAAAATTAAGGGGGAGCTAAGGAAATTATTCCAAGGAAATTTAAGGAAATTTATTTCCAAGGGAAAAATTTTTGATTATTTAAAACATTTTTTTTTCTTCCCCCCAATGTTTTTTCAAATCTCAAAATTATAGCCATTATTTATTTCCATTGATATCAAAAACATTTCAATTATGGGTATTTAGCTATTTTTTGGGAGGGGGGGAGAAATATTAGGGGGACTAAAATGTAAAATGTGGTATCACAGTTAAAGGGGGGGGAACTTCATAGTATTGGGGACTCCTCCATTCACAATGGCCAAAAAAAACAAAAATTTTTCGGTTTATCGATTTTAGGCATGTGTTGCAGGGTGAAGCCATTTTTGTAAATAAATATATATTTGAGGTTAACATTTGTTTTTTTATTTTTATATCTCATGTTTTTAACTTGATTGAGTTTTTATCTATATTAGTTTTTTAAAGGGCAATGAGAATAATACCCCAAAAAGGGGGGGGACGGGGGACCCCATTGTAACTTGACTTTTTATTTGGAAATGCTATAAGGTAGTTTAAAAAGTATATGGTTTATTCGTTTTCCCATTTGTATCCCAATGCCAGATAATACTGGAGGGATTCTAACCCCAGGGATATTTTTCTTTAGGATAGAATATAAGTCTTTTTAGGGTTTGATTTGATTAGAAAGCATAGTAAGTTTTATAAGTGAGAAAAAAAATGGTGGATAATTAGGGGACTTAGGAACAGGGAGTTTTAGTACTGGAAAAACCAAAACCCAAACAAAACGGTTGCTAGTTTTTTGGATGTTTTGGGTAAAAGGAAAATTGAATTTGTGTTGAAGAATGAAAAAAAAAGGATATGTAAGGTTTTAATGGGTGTATAAGGAAAGAAGGGACCTTTTCATAAATCTTAAGCAGAAAAAAACGGGGTCCAATTACTGATTTGCTGTCAAGGGGGGGGAATCACTATGATGGTTTATGACATAATAGGGGACAGGTGTTCCAATTTCCATGGGACCCATGTGATAGCAAAAAGTATAAACATAAACCTTCCTGGCCACTTTTCATGGTCTCTCAAAAAAAGACGGGGCTTATTTCATTTGTCATGGGGAGATTTACCCCCAACACTTTTTTCTATCAACTCTCTCCCTCTGAGGTTAGTTGGTATTGGGGGGGGAAATAAAGGTGGGGGTGGACCAAAGTCTGCTTCTAGTCCCTCCGATTACTTAAATAAACCTAAAAAAGTGCACTTAATCGGCAGTCTAGGATCCATTTAAAAATAGTAGGGGATCCCAGTCTTAAAAAATTCTAATTTAGGGGGACCCTTTATCCAAGATTAACACGTATTATTCTTACACTCTGAAAACAAAGAAAATTTATCTTATAGGGTTAAGCATTTTCATTATGGATTTTTATTGCCAGGAAAACAAATCATTTAGTTGATATAGAGCTAAAAAGTTATTTTTCACCTTTTGTGACGATGGAAAATGTGCCTTCCAGGAGCCTACATCAACAAAAACAAATTGATCAGGGCGGTTAGGTGGTACCTTGTTTGAGATTTCATATATGGGATCCTAAACTTGTGACACTGGGATTGATTGATTCGGGGTGTCCAGGGGACTATTTTAATTGCTCGGTTGGGACGGAATTTTGAAAAATGCAATAAAAACTTCTCGATTGTGTTGCCATATAACCAAACTTTTAAGCAAAAGTGGGGACACCATCCGAATTTGATTTTTTTCTAAAATTCAATTTTAAGAATTTTTCCAAATCGGGTTGAGTGGACAGTATAACCTTTCAATTGGTCAATCGGTGAGACAGTAACTCACTGGTTCACTTTTACTGTGTTATCTACTTTGAGACGCTCTGGTAATGAGAACGGCTAGTACAACTGCAAAACCCTGTCAAGGAGATTCTTTTAAATTCTACCTGATCACATATTCGACGAAGTGACAAAGACACTTTCGTCCATATCTGTTGATTATCACTAACTAAACCTGCAGGTTTTTCCCGATGGTAGCAGTAGCTGGTCCTTGACGAGTCAGATTCATAACCACATGCTCATACTCGACCAACATGTGTAAAAACATGATGAAAGCTCAAGTACATGTTACTCAAGTATTCCGCTACTCAAATACCCAAATATATTCCTTGAAGTGTTAAAGTATTAAAGAAGCATTCCAAGGGATAATGTCCGATAGCTTTCACGATAAAGAACAGTATGAGCATGTCGTTCTAAAACTTACAAGATCACAAGAAGGCAAAAGACTACAAGATGATAAAAAGAGATGATGTTTGGCTGATAATCTCAAGAAGCTAAAGATCACATGAAAGTTAAGATAAAGGAACAAGCTCAAGCCTAAAGTTAAAAGACACTACAGTAATTCACAAGATAAATATCAAAGCAACAAGACTACGAGCATGATTGAAGACATTCGAAGAATTCTAAGCTTAAGATTTTGTAATTTGGAGTGACCTCTAGTTAGCCTTAAAATATGTTGACTAATACGGAATTGCATTAGTTTATTATAGTCATGTCGAATAAGGTCTAGATACGTTAAGTTAGTATTATAGGCGACATAATAGGGCTATAAATATCCCCTACATACTTTCATGGAGGGGTGAGGATTCATTTGTAACATTTCACATAAGGGGTGTGTGTGTGTGTGTGTGTGTGTGTGAGAGTGTGTATGTGTATGTGTGTCTCTCTGTGTATGTGTGTATGTTTCTCTCTTCTATCACACACACATCTTTCCCTTTTCTCATCTTATCAATAATATGGCTACTTATTTATTTCATCCTCCCCGACCTTCGGATCTTTACTAGTTAGTGATTTATTATTATTAACAATTAGCATCAGAGCCTAAGGGCGTTTTGTGTTCGTTGTTTGCTTTTTGGGGCTGAGTTTGTGGCTTATTTTTAAGCAAATAAGCCCACGGCTTGTTTGGTTTTTGCTTATTTGGTTCAAAAGTTTGAAACTTTCTCTCTTCTATTATTTCTATCTTCTTGTTTCGTGGTTCTTGTAATCTTTTTTGGCAACCAAACGGTTTCAAAAAGCTTATTTGAAACTTTTCTTGTACGTGGCTTATTGTTTAAGGGGTGCTTGGTTCGTGCCTTATTTGGTAAAAGTTGGAATGTTTCTTTCTTCTCATGGTTCCAACTTATGGTGTACAATGCTTCGTGTATGTCTTATGCTTAAAACAACTTATTTGGAGCTTATAGCACTTGGATTAAAGTGGGTTATATATTTTGTGGGTTATAATAAGTTTTGGCTTATTTTCATGTACTTATTCGGGTCAAACTCTTGTAGAATCACTAGATCTTAGTCACAAGGTTAGAAGAGCTTATTTCATGGCTTATTTGGTGTCCCAAAGAGCTTATTTTCGAAGCTAAGATGAAAAAGGATGGTTTTGTTCTTTTTGCAAAATGACAAAACTATACTAGGCGATTTATAGAAGAAGGCAGGCGATTTATACCATCTTGACCCAGGCGATTTATACACTGAAGTATTGGGCTATTTATACGTTTCTGAGTCGACAATTTATACACTCTCATACTCGGCGATTTATACGCAGTCTTAAAGGGGGCGATTTATACACAGTCTTAAAAGGGGTGATTTATACCTGCTTTTACGACTAGGCGATTTATACATGTCTTATGCTAGTCGATTTATACCATGTACTCTAGGCGATTTATACACTATTTCTGCCAATTTTGGTAATTTAACCGAAATTCAAATTTTGATTCTCTCATTAACCAAATTCAATAGAGAATTTTTGGTAAAGGCCACTTTCACCTATTTTCGCCAAGAACCAAACTTAAACACCTTCGACAACACCAAAGCAAACACAACACTTAATGCTAAAACCATCATTAAAGATTCACTAAAATGTCAAAACGGCTATGGAATTTGGATTTTAATGTCAAGTGATCACGAAGTATATTTGGTATCCCATATTTGAGATTGAAGTAGGTTTTACGAAGGCGTCTACTTATTTCATCATCAAGACTTCCTTCTACTTTCTACCCCTTTTCTTCAAACCTAATCTATCGATTGATGACTTGCTTGAACGTATAGAGCTATGATTGAGACTTGGATTATCTATTTTCCAGTAGTCGGGGTGGTTGGTTAAAGACCTAGATAACTATCACTTAAAGGAGTTACGTTGTAGTACTCAGTGTCACACGCAAATGTCGATGTGGATAATTTCAAGAGGTGTTGTACTTTTTATACTTTTCTGGTTGAGTATAGGGTACTTAAAGATTTAATCTTGCATCGTTCTTTAATCAACAACAATGCAAGCTTAAGTAACAAATCTAGGGGATTATACTTTATTTTCAAGTTTGGTATATTAGATTTACTTCAACATGTGGTCACAGCAATAGCCGATAGAATACAAGGTTGGTAAGTTAGCCAGAGAGTTTAAAGGTTGAGATGTAATCAGCAATTCTCACAGGATATTATTGTGTTATTCCAAGACAATGGTACTTCTCAGTCTAAGCAAAATTCTCAAAGTTCTTCAACGACATTCATAACTTTTCAAGATTTATGCTTATGAAAAAGAACTTCTCGAGTATATGGACGTACACGACAATGATGCTTCCGAGAGTTCGAAACCATCATGGCGGAAAATGTGTACTTTGATGTTACCATGTCAACTTTCAGGGGGAAGTAGTGTATACTACTTCACTTAGTAAGGTTTGTGAAGTATTTTGCAAACGTGAGAAGTATTGTTGCTAATTTCTCGCATGTTCCCCTGAACGGATATTCACCAAGACCTAATGACAAGTGATAGTGGTATTTGGTATGGTCTTACTTTTTCTTCTATAAAATTTTATTGTGCACGACAATGACAAATAGAAGATTGTTCAAGCTACGTCACTGTTTTAGAATCTGCTCAAGATAGGGATGTTGGTTTGAAGGGAATCTGATTCAAAAACTTTGCCAAAAAGGAGTCTATGAAGAAAGCTTTTCAAGATATGTTGCATGGATTGGGGGGAAGTTAATCTAACTCATGCATACTATAATGGTTCATGAACAAGTAAAGACAATGAAGATCCAAGTTGGATACAAGTTTCAAGACAAGAAGAACTCATAAGACATCTTCAGCATTGGAAGCGCTTGGGAAGACTTTATTTGTGTTGTATTTGTACTTTATAGGAACATTGTAAGTAATTTCGTATGTCCACATATTAGGGTAAGATTGTTAGCCTTAAAATATGTTGACTAATACTGAATTACATTAGTTCATAAAAGGCTTGACACGTAGGGACTAGAAATGACATGTTGTATAAGCTAGTTGTGTCAAGACCTATAAATACCCCTCCTATACTTCCATAGGAGGGTGAGGATTCATTTGTAATATTTCACATAAGGGAGGGGGTGTGTTTCTCTCTTCTATCACACACATAACATTTTCCACATAAGGGGGTGTGGTATGTTTTTGCTTCTACTTTTTATCCATCATCATTACATTCTTTTCCCTTTTCTTTCTCATGTTCATACATCTTTCCCTTTTCTCTCATCTTATCAATATTATGGCTACTTATTTGTTTCATCCTCCCCGACCTTCGGATCATCTTAGTTAGTGTTTCTTATTATCAACACCTCCCTTAGGGGGTGATTACTAGAAATCCATAAAAGGATCGGTCACTCTACGTAATTTACTTAATTAGCTCGTAGTCTATGAATGTATTAACTAGTAAGCTAACCGGGCCGGTTTATAGAAAGTCCAAGGAAAGCCCATCCCGGCCCATGTCGTGTAAGTATATTAGCCCTTTCCAAGCATGAAGAGGGTGTTGGTTAGTTCATTTCTTACATAGCATATGTGTGTTTTTCAATGAGCTCTCCATCCATTCTCTCTCTAAGATATTGTATGTGTGAAGTACTATAAAAATCTATAATTGGTATCATGAGCCACTAGTGGATTTACTCATTGTGTTTATGCTTATTTTTGGGCTTATTTTAGCTTATTTTAGTTTTTTTTCTCGTATCTTATTTTTTCTTTCAGTTTATTATTTTTTTATTTCTTTCTTTTTCTTGTCAACTCTAGTATAGTTATTAGGAAATAGGTTTACGTAGCTTAAAAAGGAGTTGTTTGTTTTAAGGAAGCATAAAGTTGTTTGGTCTTAGTTTGTGTTTATCACTTATTTTGTTTTTTTTTCTTCTTCTTCTCACGGCTTATTTTGTAGTTTCCTTGCTTATTCGAACAGCTTATTCAACTTACTATACGCAGCTTATTAACCCTCTCCACACATGGAGAGGGTGTTGGTTAGTTTATTTCTCACGTAGCATATGTGTGTGTTTCTATGAGCTCTCCATCCATTCTCTCTCTAGCTTTCTCTCTCTAAGATATTGTATGTGCGAAGTACTATAGAAACCTACAGGTTCTTAACTGTGTCACTCAGGATTGCTCCCGTCATTTGATCATTGATGGCTTTCAAGAATGTGTCAATTTTATTGGTTATCTCTCCTTGTTGTTGTTTGAAATCAGCTTCAAACTTAGACAATCTAGCTTCTTGAGATGCCATAAAACTGGACACCAACCCTTTGAGATTTGATTGATTATTAAAATTTTGAGGATTGTTGTTAAAGGAACGGTTTGAACCGCTGGGTAGAAAACGATTAGGTGGGTTTGAAATATTGTTTTGAGAATTTTGAGTTTGTCTCCACCTAAGGTTTGGGTGACTTTCCCATAACGGATTATAGGTGTCACCAAAATTATTTTGCTCGGGTTTGAAAGTGAACCATTTTCCTCCCGCTTGGTATGTACGCGAGGATGCGTATTCAACAAAAGCTTGTCGGAATTTTCCATGCAATGTTTAGTGTTGTGGGACCACTACAAATCTTGCATGAAGAAGCGATTTTGTTGACTTGAACAGGTGATCTAAGAGCAAGAAGAGATTCCATCAAGCGGGATCTAAGGAGCAAAGAAGTAGATTTCCATCAGGCTCGTTCGGACACTTTTTTGTTTCGAGCTCGGTGAGGCGATCGGGTCGGGATTTGTTATTACTCGGGGTACATTCTTGAGGGAAAGAGTATTGTCCTTGACCGGTTTAGCGAAATTAGTTCTTCCTTGGGTTTCCATTCCCAACTTTCGGTTTGTCCATGGGAGGCGGAGGGTTCCTCCTAATAGGGGGGGGCCCAGGGATTTTTCTTTGGCGTTTTTGTCATGTAGATTACCACTGGTCGACTGATCGATGGTTCACCTTGTGGCGGGATTGACATGGTCATAAAAGATTTAGACTTAAAGCCAAAGATCGATGCCATGATGAGGGACTTTTTGGAGTAAGTCCTCGAAACGAGTCCATCCTTCAGAGAGATATTCACCCTGATGTTGTTGGAACATCAAGATGTCATTTCAAAGTTTAGAAGTCCTTCCCAGTGGAAAGAATTAAGCAACAAAACGAGTAGTAAGATCCTCCCAAGTAGAGATGGATCATGCTGGAAGACGTTCAAGCCAATTGCTAGCTTGATCGTGAAGGGAAAATTGAAATAAACGTAGGCACGTCCTTTCCCTATTTGCAACATCAAGGTCAAGTGAGTCCATAAGTTTTAGAAAATCCTTGAGATGTTGGTTTGGATCCTCGGACCGATGTCTGTGGAAAGTGCATCCGTTTTGCACCAACCGGATGGTGTCAGAACGCAGAGGCACCACATTGTTCCCATCAGGGAGCTCAATGGTGTTTTGATAGCCCTCGTGGCTAGGTCTGGAGTAATCTCCAAGAGTACGGATAGGATTTTCATTTTCCATGGAGGTCAACGAAAAAGATTTATGAAACAAAGGTAACAAAGAAAAGATAAACTACAAGAAAGCTAATTGACAAAAAATAAAATCCCACTAGATAGGAATCAAGCGAGTAGACCTAAGCTAAATTAAATTTGAGACCTATACTATTTCCCACGCAGCGGTGCTAAAAACTTGATGCGGTCATTGTAAACGCACTAGTTTTACAACTCCCT
>BQNB010179564.1:0-12760 GCA_026074375.1 Tanacetum coccineum | reverse complement strand
TTAATGTCGGAGAGTTTCCAAGCGATGGCTCGCTTGTGTGACTTCAAAACCTTTATGAGAGTGGCTTTTTCCTCGACACTTAAATCTTTAGCAATTATGACGGGCAACTTGTCGTTACCTTCCAAAAATGCGTATTCGAGATTAGGAGGTAAGTCCTTGAGTTTGACTTCGGGAGGTTCATCAATTGAAGATTTATGAGTTTTAGCTTCATAAACTTTAAGCTGTTTTCGAATTTCAGGCAAATAATTTCCTTGAGTGGGAGGGGGTAATGATGGATCATCATTGAGAAATGATTTAAGAAGAAGAATATCCCCCTCCGGGTTATAGTAAGAGTCATCAACTTCTGGTGAAGTTGGATCATCTTCAAGAGCGAGGAAAGCATCGACTTCCTCGAGAAGAAAATCACTATCTTCGAAGGGAGTAAGAGTCGGAGAAGAGGTAGAAACGATCAGGTCATAGTAAGGAGTGGGATTGCCACTCGCGATCACATCGGAGAAATCGAGAACTTCTTGAGAATACTCCTCACAAGCCATTTCAATGACGTCGATTCGGTTCGCCGTCATATCATCGTAATTAGAGGAGTATCTTAAAGTTTGATCGAGATTGAATGTTACAGCTTCTTTTCCAACACGAAGAGTTAATTCTCCTTCGTACACATCAATTAAAGCACATCCGGTCTTTAAGAAGGATCTCCCGAGAATTAGGGGTACTCGGGGATCGGCATCAAAGTCTACGACGACAAAGTTGGCCGGGAATTTGAACTTTCTTACTTTTAGGTAGACATCTTCGATGATCCCGATCGGTTGGGTAATCGAATAGTCTGCAAGTTTAAGAGTCATACAAGTATGAGTGAGCTCTGGAAGAGAAAGTTTTTTCCACACGGATAATGGCATGAGATTTATCGCGGCGCCATGGACCGGCCAAGGCTAAGCACTCTTCCCCATTCCGGGTAAATCACACGGTATGAGAAATTTGCCGGGGTCTCCAAATTTTTCGGGTAACTTTTTGAGGAGAATCGCCGAGCAATGCTCATTCAACGGAGTTCTTGCCATTTCACTTAATTTTTCTTTGTTTCCAATCAAACTCTTAAGTGTCAAAGCAAATTTAGGGATGAGAATTAAAGCATCCGCGAAGCTAATTTCAAAATGCAAATCTTGAAAGATTTGGTAAAATTTCTCAATTTGATTGTTAGCTTTTTCGCGGATCTTTTGGTCATTAAGTCTATACGGATATGGAATTGATGGTTTTTCGGGTTAGGCCTCGGAGCACTAACGGGAGCAACAACGGGCTCAGAATTTGGTACATGAGGTTGAACTTGGACAACCGAAGGTTGGACGTCTTTGGTACTTCCGTTATTAGTAGGAGGCACCATGTCCTTTGTCACTTTGGGTTCGTTTTCCACCACCTTAGGAAGAGAAGAAGTCGGTGGTGGAACTTGAGGTCCATCATAAGAGGCACCACTTCGGGTGGTGATTGCTTTCAATTCACCTTTTGGGTTAGCAATGGTGTTGCTTGGAAGAGACCCCGAGCCCGAAGTAGAAGCGGCATTAGAATTTGCGATTTTGGTGAGCAAGTCCGTTATATTGGACATTTGGCTTTGCATGTTTTGCATAACCGCAACATTAGCTTTGACGTAGCTCTCAAAATCAGTTTTTGACACACCTTGTGTTTGAGGAGTCAGAGCTTGGTAAGCCGGGGCTTGGTAAGCTGGAAGTTGATTAACCTGGGGTCGATAAATTTGTCCTTGATTAACCGGGGGATAATGGATTGGTCCTTGGTTGTAATTATTCCCTTGGTTTTGGTTGTAACAGTTTTGATTATTTCCTTGGTTTTGTTGTACGGGAGGAAAACCGGGAGGTCGAATTTGATTAGCAATCGGGGCTCGGTAACTGGTATTTCCTTGATTGAAATTAGCTGCGGCGGCTTGAGAGACGTATTCTTGAATATGGTCACGATAAACGTTTCCATCGGTGGCGGGACGATTACCATAAGAATGAGCACCACCGCAAGTTACACATTTTTCCTCGACCGCCTTTACGGTAGCGGGAGCTTGGGATTTTTGTTTATCGAGAATCAAAGTTTTCATCATATCTTTGAGTTTGGCAACATCAGTGGTAAGAGCGGCTACATCGGTGAGATACCGGGGGTTGAAGTGCTCGTACCCACTTTGGCAACAACCAACTTGTTATGTGAATTACGAACTTTGGATTTGCTCTCGATGATTCTTAGGCAATCTCGAGGCATCTTATCCAAAAAATTACCACTCGAGGCGAAATTCAACGAATCTTGATCATTAGAGTTCAAGGCATTATAGAATGTATCGAGTTGATGTAATTTCAAAAATCCATGATGTGGGCATGCCCGAAGAAGATCGTTGAATCGGTCCCATGCCTCATAAAAAGTTTCATCAAATCGTTGTTGAAATCTCATGATTTCATTTTAAAGATTTGTTGTTTTAGAAGGAGGGAAGAATTTGTTTATAAATTTTGAAACAAGATCATCCCATGTAAGAATCAATCGAGGGGGTTCTTTTTCAAGCCAAATCCGGGCGGCTCCCTCGAGGGAAAATGGGAAAAGCATAAGCTTAACCGACGTACTCGGGACGTTCGGGAACTTCATCGTAGAAGTGATCTTGTTGAAATAACGAATGTGAGCATGAGGGTCTTCTTTGTCATGTCCAAAAAATTGTTTATTTTGAACAAGAGTAAGCAAACCATGCTTAAGCTCAAAGTTGTCCGCGGTGATCTCGGGAACAACGATGGCATCCTCGTAACCCTCGGTGGGTGCTTCGAGCAATTGCGCCATAGTACGATTATCGGCCATCGTAACTACGGGAGGAGCTGGATTATCAATAGGTTCCTCAAGATCAAATGGTTCAACAAAAGTCTGTGGGACTTGTTGTTGTTGACGGTTAGAATTACGGGATTGAGAACGAGTGCGCATGCACTAAAATATAAAAAGAAAATTTATACTAATTTTTTTTTTTGGTTTTTCAACAATTGATTCACAAAGATTTATTTTAATAACGGACAATGAGATAAGACACTTAAACCTAATAATCAACAAGCTTCTCGGTAACTCTCTAAAAGAAAAACGCACAAAGGAGCGGAGGAATAGGAAAGCGCGAAGCTATTAAAAACCTTTTTCCTTTAGGGTCGTAGTTCCTCGGAACAACCCGCCTTATACCCCTCTTAGAGTTTGTTTAACTTTCAAAGGTGAACCGTACCTCGCAAGTGACACAAAAGGTAAGTTTTTGAATCTTTGGTTCGGGAACTTATTAATGATAATACTTCAGTTGAAAGTATTATATTGATGGTGATTTTTATTGATAATTATGGACAATGTTTTTATGTTTTTGGTTTTTCTTGTTTTTTTTATTTTATATATATACTAAAAAGAAAATAAAAAATATTTTTGTATTTATATATTTTTAATAACAAAAATAACTTCACAAGAAAGGATCTTCAAAGCACTAATTGTCAAACTTCGAAACGACAAACGCTTACACTCCTCCCCGGCAATGGTGCCAAAACTTGACTAAATCCCTTTACTATATATAAATATAAATAAATATATAAATATATAATAATGAGAATCAAAAATCTCAATTGTAGTAAACCGGGAAGTATTGGATTCCCGGGTCGTTTATCCCCAACGAGGAGTGAATTGGAAAGTCGAGAGTCGGTTTGATATTTGATGTTTGAATGGAACAAGATTTTGATTTGTTTTCTAAATCTACGGGAAAATTAATGCAATCTACACTAAAAACAATTAGGGCACACAAATTTAAACTAAAAACGCAACCGGGAATCCTAAACGCGTCTAATTTATCAACTAAGTCAAATTTTAACCCTACACAAGAAATTTTTGCATGTAAACCTAAAAAATGACAAAATAAAATTTTCTAAAAAAGAATTATATTTTTTTGACTTTTTAATAATTTTCTATGAATTAAAAACTAATTTAATCTATTTAAAATCCTAAAAAATGACAAATTAATCCCTAAAAATTCTAAAAAATGATTTTCTACTTTAGAAAAGTCTAAAATATGATAAAAACTAAGAAAAATATTTTTCACTACTTTTTATAATTAAAATCTATTTTCTAAAATTAATTTAAAAAGCTAAAAATGAAAATTAAAATCTAAAAGTGATAAAAATGATTTTAAAGCTTGTAAAACTAAAAGTATTTATTCTAAAACTAAAAACTATTTTTTGTATTTTTTTTAAAATTAATTTTCTATTTTTAAATGATTTTCTAAAATTTAAACTTACGAAAAATAATTAAAAATAACAAATAAAGGAGGAAAAATATGAAAAATTCAGTAAAAGTCCTAAAAGTTGTGAAGAATGCAAGAAAAAGCTCTAAAAAGCCCAAATTAAGCTACGTCTTATATAATAAAAATGGGCTCAAAAAGGTGATAAAGGAATTGATTGTGCAAGGGATAACGAAAAAATCAAGGGTGCTAGTGGTAGTGGAGTGCGGTGTTAAGTATGAAGGGTTGATGGTGTTGAGGTCCAGGGTTCGAGCCTTGGCTCACCTTGGACTTCCACCTTCCCTTTTTTGCTTTTTTTAAAAACTTTTTTTAACACAACTTATAAATAAGCTGTGAATGAACAATATTAATGAAGACAAAAATTTTAGAACTCAAAAATAAGCATGAAATAAGCAATTTAAAAAGACAGAAATGCTTTTTTTATACTAAGTCTAAAATGGTTAACTGTTTAGCTACTTTAAGCACAAAGAAGCAATCAAAAAGGACAAATAAGCTAACCTAGATACTTAACTATACCTAATAAGCAAAAGAAACAAAAAATAAGCTAAGGCAATAAGCAGAAAAGGTACAAATAAGCAATTAAGCACAATGGCTAAACTGACAGTGAAAACAGTCAAGGGACACTCTTTGGGCTTAAAAATAAGCACCAATAAGGATCCTTATGGCTTGATGAGCTATATGAGCTTAAAGACCAGCTTCCAAAATACAAAAATCCTCAATTAAAACAAAGTTTGAAATGCAAATAAGCCCTGAAAAGGCTTGTGAAAAGTGGCTGACACACTCAGCACATGCTGAGTGTTTTTACTTAAGAAAAAGGGGGCTTTTGCACCCTTCAAATAAGCTAGGTAAATAAGCTTAAAATTACAAAATAAGCCTAAACAAATGAAATATGACTCCTAATGAGCTTATGCTCAAAATTTTAAAATCTAAAAACAATTTTAAGGAGCTGAAATTTCAATTTGAAAAAGGTGCTTTTAGACCAAAGAACACTTAATGAAAACTTGACAGATGTTTGAACTAAACAAAGGTAAATCTAAAGGACTTTTAACTACGGCATTATACACTAAAAAGAACACATAAACAACACTTGAAAACTTGTTTTAAAAGCCTTAATCTAATAAGCTCTTGAAAATGATTTTGATAACTCAGACTTGAACACTTTTTTTTAGAAAAACCTTAAAACAATCATTTAGAACTTAAAACTTGGAAAAACTGATTAAAAGCAACTCAAGAATGCGGGTTAAAGTAAAACAAGTGACCCACGAGGATTTTTAAACCATTTTGACCCGTTTGACCTACTGTCCCAAACACCCCTTTATGTAACCAAAATCAAATTTTAAGCTGATTTAAAGTGATTTAAGTTAAGGGAGTTGAAAATAGATTACAACCAAGTAAAGTCAAGCAATAATAAGCAGAAAAAGAACAGGAATAAGCACTTATGAATAAGCAAGCAACATTAAACAGTGAAAAGCTAAACTTGGCAGTTTTGAAGAAAAACTCAACGAAATAACAAATAATCAACAAATAAAGTCAAACAAGCAAAAAGGAACATAGATAAACAATATAAAACAGGTAATAAGCTGACATAATCAAGAAATAAGCACAAATAAGCAAAGCTACAGTAAACTACAAGAAAAATGGAAAAATAGAAAACTTACAAAAGTCCCAGCTTTTGTAAAGAACACGATGCACCCAAAGAACTTTCCTAACACCTCCCATGAGGTTCTAACCCATGGCCATCCAAAATACACCATGCTCTAGTTTTCTTCATGATATATTTTTTTTTAAGCATAACAAGCACAAATAAGCAGTAAAATAAGAATGCTACATAATAAAGCTAAAAATTAAAATTGAAACATACAAAGGGCCTTTGCTCAAAACAAGAAGGCAACCAAGGCTTATAATAAAGCTAATTCTACAAGCTCTAGTTTTCAAAAGACAAGCTCGTATTGTACATAATCCCCTATCCAATGTCGGGCTTATCATTAAAATAACTTTTGTATTATTATTATGGTGAATATTTTGATTATATTTCTTAAGTCTATTAATTAAAAGTAAAAAACAGATTCCAATATAAGTTCGACTAAAGAGCTTAAAACAGTTTGTAAAAGGTTTTTAACAATAAGGAACAATAGAACTCATAATTTAACTTAAAAACTTCAAGCTTTCATTAATATTAAAAACATGTTACAAGACTTGTAAAATAAAATAAAAATGACTTAAAAACTAAAACTAGGTTAAAACTACTTTCCTCCTATGGGCTTACAAGAACCTATTTATATATGAACTAAGAAGATTCTAGGTCTTGGGGTCTTGACCTCTTCTTTCCTGTGTTTCTATACTGAGTGAGAACCAGGGTGTGTTTGTTGTGTGAGACAAGTCCATAGTCAATCTTAGCCTTCTAATTTGAGTAGAGCCCAAGGTCTTTGACCCAAGCTTTGATTTCCTTGTCGTTTCCCTTGACCAATGGTGTTTCATGGGATTGCCAACATGGCAAATGACCCATGTGGGGTGGGGTTTACAAGGAAGGTGATGTTTTTGTTGTTTAGTTGCAGAGAGGGGCCAGAGGTTGAAGAAGCATAAACAGGGCAATTTTGGGGGAAAGGGGTTTTGTTTGTTTTATCACTATTTTGGTGTAACAGGGTGAGAGTTTAGGATTTTGACACGAATGGCCCCTCAACTCTTATATTCGTTTTGCAAATTTTGTTCTTTGTGGTGAAAAGTATTTACGAGAATGGCAGAAATAGCCCTTGAGGATATATAGAGTTATTACATGGGAGGTCCTTGTGGCTTAATCAAAACTTAACAGCCATGTAAATTGGTCGGTTAACTTAGTTAACAGTGTTAAGCTTTTGGGCATTTTCTTGGATTTAGGCTTTTTTATAAGGCTTAAGTCTTATAAAGTCTTCATAATGTTTAAATGGGCTGACCCGGCCCATTACCTGGGTACGGGTTGGCCCATTTAACATTTCTTCGATATCGGCTCCGCCTTTGACTTTGACCTTGTCTGGGTTGAATTTTGTTGACTTTGACTTTTTGACTTCTCACGGTCTCTTTCATTCCGTGCTCGGTTTTTGTCCATTTTGGCTTCGATTTTGTCCTTTTCTTAATTATCCGTTACCTACACAATATAAGTGAAAACATACAAATACAATGTATTTTTGGTACATTTTTTGGAACCCGAATCAAATAATATAGAAACATAATGGTTGTTGAGAAGAAACGCACCCATGATAACATTAGATCTCGGGTTTGCATCTCCTCCACCAATAGTATATGCTTTCCCTCTAGCTTCAAGAATAACAAGCTTGTTTCCATGGTTCTAATTCTTCAGTTTGAGGCAATCCTTCTTGAAATGCCATTGCCTTCCACATTCAAAACATGTGACAATCCTTTGATTCAGCACCGGGGGTCCTCTGATTAACTGTCGCAGGAACTGCGGGCTTACAATCCCTGGTCAAATGACCAATCTTTCTACAACTTCCACAGTTTACAGCACATGGACCAACATGGTGTAACATGCACTTTTTGCAAAGAAGGTGAGGTCTAACATAAACCCTACCTTCATTACCACCAGCCGTATAGGCTCTGGCCACATTTGATCCTCCAACATTCTGCCTCTTGAACGGGGGTTGTTGTGCACGGTTGTCTCTTTGATTGCTCTCAAACTTTCTTTTGTTCTCAGCACTCCTAATTGCATAACCTTTTAACTTTTGGTCCATCAAACTGTTAGATAACCAAATTGCATCTTGGAGGCTCGTTGGTTCAGCAGACATCACATTCCATTGAATGTTGTCAATGAGACCTCCAATATACCTCTCAATTCGGTCTTCTTCTTCTGGAACCATTCTAGTACATAACAGAGTCAACTCTTGAAATCTTTGAGTATAAGCAGCCAAATCATTGTTCTTTATAGTCAAGTTCCACATTTTAGTTTCCATTTTATGTATCTTGTTCCTTGGACAATACACTTTCGTTATCAACTTCATAAGATCTCTCCAAGTCATAGCAAAAGCAGCATCAACTCCAACTGTCCTTTTGTGTGAATTCCACCAAGTTAATGCACTATCTAGCAAAGTGCAAGTGGCATACTTAACTTGATACACTTCTAGAAAATTGCTGATGTGGAACATTGTTTCCATCTTCTCAAACCATCTTGTTAAACCTACAACTCCTTCAGTCCCTTTGAAGTTGAGCGGTTGACACTTCACAAATTTTTGATATGTACATATGCGAGCAACTGGCATAGCACCTCTACCATTCTTATTTGGATTTCCATTTCTGTTGTTTCTTTCATCTCCATGATTTCCATTCCCATTTCCACCATTTCCATTATCACCGTCATTGCCATTTTGGCTTTGACTTTCAGCCTCGAGAGTGTTAGCAGCATGGGTTGCCTCATACTTAGCTAATGCCTCAGTTACTCGCTGGGCAATGAGAGCTTCAATTGCTTCAGGGGTCATTTTGGAACATGTGATAGTCATGTCCTAAACATAAGACATAGCACATGATGAGATTCGAAACGATATACGGTGACTTATAACGAGAATTAAATACATATATGAAATAAAATATAATAACAACACGTTTTGCCAGAACCAATAAATAACAATATCATATTTAAAGATGAACACATGATGGAATAGTAGAATAAGATTTCATATATTTTAGAATCGAATTCGGTTACAATCAACCCATGACGGGTAACTTGATTTACAATATTTCTACTACTAACATCTAGACCTAACCATCAGTCTAATGTCCTACATAACTATGGTACTACCAAACTAAGGGCAAAATCCCAAACGCCTCTCAACAAACGACTCCAATCTCCTAAGTCTCCTTCGAGCATCATAACGATCCCTACGAATCTGATGAAACTCCTCTTGAGAAAGTGCCATGTGATGACGAAGACTGTCAACTCGATCTCCACTAGCCATCAGCTGACCATACTCCAACTGTCTTTGATAAGTCTGGATAACCTAAATCCGGTGAACTGAAATCTCCTTAGTATGATCATGAATTCTCTGTACTAAATCTCCCAATGTCTCATAGGCAACCTCAACAACTCCATCATGTGTGACATGATCAAGAACATCCTCATCAACAATCGGTCTGACCCTCGGGTCAACCTCAATCTCTATTCTGCCTCTCGTACTAGTCTCTACCTCAAACTCCTTTTCATCCTCCCTAATATCACTAGCAACAACCTCAACTCCCATACCTATACCATCCATAAGATGAGCTCTAACTCTATCACCAATACCTAAATCAGCAACAGCCTCTGCATCAGCAGGTTCAATCTCCATATGCTCCTCTCTGCTATCCTCGGATGAGTATGAATCTCTTAACCTCTTACGAGGTGAAAAAAAATCAACAAGAATTAAAGCGACCTCAACACGGTTCTATGATGGGTTTTGTAGAATAGAACAAAAAAAATAATAATAGTGTTGAATGATGATGTTAACATTAATATAGATAATGAAAATCCTATAAGAATGAAAATGCCAAAAAATGATTAGGTTAACGTTAATGCCGATAATGAAAATCCTAAAAACAAATGAAAATCTAAAAACTAATGAGGTTAATGTTAGTGAAGATGATAAAAATAGTAATAATGAAAATAATGAAAGTCCTCAAGATTGTTATGTTGGCGGAATTAATCATAATATTTTTTAAGTAAGAGTTTGAGATGGTTTAGATTCAAATATTAAAGAGTTACTTGTAATCAAATGGGTCGTTAGAGAAACTAATATAAATTATGCAAATGATAAATTTTGTAGACACTTTTCTTATGAACATTATGTACATAAGTTACGAGGATTTTTATGATAGAAAACGGTTGATTTACTCAAAAGAGCTTAATAAAGTTTTTTTTTGTAAGCTATTTAAAACTATTAGATTTAAAAGTCAATTGGCAAATGAAGGAATACATGAATGGAAACATCTTAACAATACTTTAAAATTCATAAACATAGTTTTGACAAGATAAGCGGTGTATTGAAAGTAGTTTTTTTAGCAAATGTCGACTATGACAAGATAATTGATGTTTTTGCTTCAAGAAACGCATGTAGACATCGTTTTAGGTGATCAATGTTGTCTAACTTGTTATTGGAGTTTATCGACTCATATTGTAACGCTTTATTTAATAAATAAAAATCAACGTTGGGATGAGCCGCTTGAGATACCAAACCCTTGAATAATGTGTTGTTTGTTTACAAGGGGCATATTTCACTCAGCTCGCCCTGGGCATCCAAAATCTCATAACCGGCCCTGTGTCCTACATAACCATGGTACTACCACACTAAGGGAGAAATCCCAAACACCTCTCAACAAACGACTCCAATCTTTTAAGTCTCCTTCGAGCATCATCACGATCTCTACGAATTTGATGAAACTCCTCCTGAGAAAGTGCCATGTGGTGATGAAGATTGTCAACCCTATCTCTCTTGATACAAAACAAAGCTTGAACCTTTAGGTTCTCCAGTCCTAACCTCCTAATCCTATCAGTTAAACCAGCTATCTCTCTCCGCTAGCCATCAACGGACCAGCCTCTAACTATCTCTAAGCAGTCTCAAACTTAATAATCCTATCAAGAGGAACCTACAACATGTAGTGAACTATATCATAAAGAGTATCCTTAAGATAAGGAACATTTCCTCTAGTGGACTCAGAAATACCACCAGTAACCAATAGATCTACAATGATCTCCATCGTGCCTCCCGCACTGGCCTCTGCCTCAAACTCTTCCTCGTCCTCCCTAATATCACTAGCAGCAATCTTAAATCCTACCTATACCATCCTCAGTATCAACTCCATCACCAATACCCAAATATGCAACAGCCTCTGCATTAGCAGTACCAATCTCTATATGCTCCTTTCTGCTATCCTCGGGTGAGTATGAATCTCTGAACCTCTTGTAAGGTGGTAAAAGATCAGCATGAGTAGGGGCTATCAATCTCGAAACAGGAGTAGATGATGGTACTGAAGTAGGAGGGGATCGGCATCTCTTGCGAGATGGTTCAGCAAAAAGTAAAGAGGAATCCAATGATCTCTCAGAAAATGAATCTAGGGATGATTCTGATGTCGTCGATGGGTAAGGAGTAGACAATGGTGCAGACCTCCAATGACTAAAAGCCTCACTATATGGTGGAGTCATAACCGAGGGATAAACCAACCTAGATGATGCAACTCTAGTCGATGGTCCTGAATGAGTCTAACCTGATACATCGCACCCTGAAGAATGAACTGATGATGTGTCTGACAATGAATCTAAAGGTGAACCTGAAGAAGTATTTGATGAAGAATCCAAAGATGAACCAGAAGAAGATAAGTCTGAAGTAAAGTCTAGTGAAGAATGACGATATGATGAACGATGAGATATACGTCTCCATTCAAGTCTGTGAGCAGGAAAAGGTCCAACTCTCATCCTTGCAGTCAACAACTTACGCGGTCCATTAGGATGGGTGCGGTAAGGTCGGCCCAAATGAATAGCCTTCTCGGGTTGGATAAGAATCGTTGACCGTCGACGAATCTCGGGTGGGACAAAAACTAGAACAATGGGAAACTTAGATGATGGTGCAAATGTGTCATGAGATGATGATCTTGACGGTAAGGATGGCCTATATGTGACCCTATCCCTCCACCTCGAAACCATAACATCATGAATGGCAAGAGACTCATGCCTCTCGGGTCTCTGCTCAGCAGGCTTGGACTCGTTGTCTGCCTCCGAGTCATCAGATCACAAGAAGGGTGAAACCAATGGTAACTCTGGTGCTGGAGGTAAGGAATCCTCTGATGGATCAGAATCATAAGATGAATAATCCACCAAATCAAGCACTCCGGTAGGTGAGGTGATAGAAACTGCTTCCACCTCCAGTGCAACTAAGGGATCAGCAGGTACAATGGGAACCTTAGCAGGAACCTCAGGGATAACAGGGATAATGGCAGGAATAGAGCCAAAAAGAATCACTCGTGGGACATGAGAACCCACACTCTCCTCAGATGAATCAGACAAAATAGGAATAACAGGAGCTGCCATAACCTGCACAAGCAAAAGTTTATATGAATCTCTTTTTATGAAACCATGCCAAGTGCGTGCAATGCCGAGAAATAAGTATGATGCAAAATATGATATGGCAAAATGATGTATAAAGTAATTATGGCAATATGATATATAATTTGTACCTATATATATATACATATATATATATACATATATATATATACATATATATATAATCCGGATCGATTGAGAAGGTTTTTATTTTGAGAAGATTGAGAAGGTTTTCAAAAATGATAATTTTTTAACTTTGATTCAAGTTTTTCAAACGTAAAACTCATTTTAATGTGATTATAATTCAAAATGTGTAAAAAATATCGAATCAATGTTAAAAAATCTTTCGTTTTTGCAATATAAGTAAAATACTGAATCTTCTATACAAATTTAAGGAATTATTACCATAACTCGATTTTAACAATGAT
>BQNB010179563.1:0-12760 GCA_026074375.1 Tanacetum coccineum | reverse complement strand
CTGCATTATGAGCATGTAGGTGAGTTACATAGTCCCATTTTTTATTGCATTTTAAACTTGGGAAGGAAATGATGCAAATGTTGAAATATGTTTTAAATTGATGTGATTATGTGTTAGTGTAAATGCATGGACTATTATGTGACTCATATGCATTATGTGCTACATGTAATGTGATATGATATTGTTGTATTGTTGCCTAGTCAGGAGGGTTACTTACGGGTATCCATGGCTTAAGCTAGAGGGAAAAGGATTTGGTATGATCCAAGAGCGATTGAGGTCGTATTCTTGGTGTTTGTGTGGTTGATTGGATTGAATTGCATGTTAGCTTGTATGTTAGTTAGAATAATTGTCATGTGAAAGTATTGTTTTATAATCACAGTAATTCAGTTAATGATTTTGTAATGGATTGAATATGTGTGTCTGAAAACCTATGTTTCTCACCAACCATTGTGTTGACGTGTTAGCCTTAAAATATTGAGTCGAACATGAAGTTCGTTCATTATGTATTTAAGTCTCGGTCAATCAATTAGTTAACATTGTAATAGGAAAGTATCGGGAATCGGGCTCGATAGTTAATCTAATATTGTATATGTTTCGGGTTTAATCCCAAGCAAAACCCGAGCCCGGGTCCTAGTCAAATATCCCGAACGTCACTTATTGTGTCGGGGTATATAAGTAACTTTTCCTCCTAGGAAAAGTTAGTTGTTGATTTCATTAATAATATTTCTTTTTCTCCTTTCTCTCTCAACTCTCTCTCTCCTCTTTCTCTCTCTAGAAATCAACTCTCTCTATTTTCTAGTTCGATTCGTGTGGTTGTTATATGAAGTGTATGTGTTAATCAGGATCCAACACTGCAAATGCTTGCAGCAAAGTAAATGCAACCTGCAAGGCAAATGCTTGCTGCAAATGCTTGCAGCAAAGCAAATGCAACTTGCAAGGCAAATTTCTCACAATAGGCAATATTACCCACCACTATATCATTTCTCCCAACTGAAAAACACATCAAAACATATTGAAAACAAAATACAAATACATCTAAAATTAGAAATTTCATTAGTTAACATACATATTTCAATCCTACATTATCATAAGGTTTGATTCCTAAACAAAACACAAACAAAGCTAACATCTAATACATGTCAGATTACCATGTCCAACTACCCAAAATACTTTCAGCTTTAACAACAACATGATCAACTTACATATGAAACCTTTCTTTTCCCCTTTGCCTTGTCTGCACAACTTTCAGGTTTCGTCACTCCAAATTTCTTTAAAATATCATCCCATATGTGAACATTTGCTAGTCCAAGCACGCATCCTATGATTAGAATAGGGCTTTTGAAGATGACTTTTGGCTTGTGTTTCTGTGAAACTGGTACATATTTACCTTTAGACTTTGGAGAGTAAGATTCATGAATGGTATCCTCATTAGTGCTATCCTTGTCTGTGGTATCCTTGTCTGTGCTATCAAAAAATGTATCTTCTAGATATTCCTTAACAGTGTCATATCCATACCAGTCTAGAATTTCTTGTGATGGCCCATCCTTAGGCACCCTTGGTATTGATGGCCCCTCCTTAGGAACACTTGCTATTGATGGCCCCTTGCTAGACACACCTTTGTTGTCATCTGATATGTCTTAACTAAGAACAATTATTTTTGCAAAAAAAATTAAGAATAGCTACCAAAGTAAAAAAGACAATGCTACTACTTAATGCTATACTGTTTGGGACAGCAAAAACAAGTTGACATTCTTCCAACAATTTGTTCAAGGCAGATGGAATTGTATTGGAAAGACCAGCTTGGTTTCTTTCCACATGCACAGTCATCAAAGTGGTAGGATAAGCACATTGGATACACATATCCAAACACTCATCTATCAATCAAAATAAGCAGATAAGCAAAACCAACAATCATAATAGCAGATAAGCAAAACCAACAATCAGAATAAGCAGATAAGAAAACGTATAAGCAGATAAGCAAAACCAACAAGCATACAAGCAAAAGTATAAGCAGATAAGGACATTACCTCCATAATTTTCCATGTTTAATTTAGGGTTAAATAATTTAGGGGGGATTAAGGTTAGTGAATTAGGGTTTAGTGTGTCAATTTAGGGGTGGGTGAATGAATTAATGTGGTGAAATTATTGTTATAAATTAGTATTAAAGGGTTAAAGGGGTGAATTTTGTAAACATATAAAAAGTAGGGGCTACATATGACATTGGGAAAAGAAGTATAGCGGGAAAACTGTATTAAAATAATGTTGCGTCAGATTTTTTGTTAATCAATGCTACAATAGGAAGATTAGCAAAAGATTTGAATTCTTTAGAAAACTTAAAAGTTGAATGCATACAAAAGGAAAATGTGACAACTTCGATTCTTTTTTAGACCATTTGCCCATAACAAAGGTACACGCTCAACGATGGATTACGACAACAACTTCACATGCCACATGAAACCGAAGTCAATAACTGAAGGCCACAACATGGTCCTTAACGCATAATATACTAATGATTGTATACTTATTCATAAACCCCCAAGACCATGAACAAATCAGACATCAAGAGACTTAATGTATAAAGCCCAACAATAGAATAGTTAGGAACGACAGTGTAACATCAAACTACATGATAAGGGTTTTATCAGTCTCACGCGTGTTGAATTAAAATCCCTCATCTATATGTTAACGCGCGTGAGAATCCAAAACCCTTACCACATTCTAGAGACAAAATCACTATCGGACTAGCGTACACCACTACCAATCTCCCTCGACCACCACCCCAACTAGGCATCGTCCGATAAGTAATAACAATCATTGTGTATTCTCGTTTAATGACGCTTAGACTTACAAATAACCAACGAAAGAGGATAAATTTTCCATGAATGCAGACCAAACCATAATAAACTACCATAGTATCAGCAAAGCAGCAGGTGAGCAAATGCAGGCCAACATGAGCTAACCATCATGAAAGAAATCATGAGCAAAGCACATAACAACCTTCCACCATATAATGGCTCATTCGCCATGGCTGCTAATACCATGCTCGCAGCAATACAATTATAAAACCATACAAATATAGGATTATCGGGTGCATTACTAAGGCCACATGTTATTAGAATAAACAATCTAGCACATCTCAATATGTTATGGCTGCAAACTCTATAAGTTGCCCCGCCAAGGTGCAGATGACCTCAACTTCGATTGAGTTCAATAAAACACATCCAAATTCAATCATCACTTCAGCAATCAACGAAATAGAAAGAGTTGTAAGCACGATGTGCTATGTTTGGGAGCATCGAAAAAAGCCAGAAAACTTTAAATAAAGCAAATACCTAAAGTATTTGGCGATGAACATTAGAGCTCATGGAGGTTGCTGAGGTAAGCGACTCTCGCACTCTACCATCCTTCCACTGAAATAGATTGCAACTTTAATGCATTCTTTAGGTACAACCAATAATTAAACCAAATCTCTATCACACATAGAAACCACAAACCCTAATCCTAGTAACCCTAATTAATATGATCGGTGAACACAAACTCAAATCGAAATTAAAAGCTTCCTAACCCCAGCAATTGGTATTAGACATAAAAACCCCAGCAATCACAAAAAACCACAAACCTCAGCCCTAGTAACATAGATCAAGAAAAACCTAAATTAAAATTAAAAATTACTAACCCCATAAGTAACAACAATAGTAACAACCCCACAGGAAAATGATCGTATATAATCACATCATCCAAGAAGAAAACCCCATCATTGCATATCATTTAAGAACTAAACCCCAACAACCGAGAGAACCCCACAATAACAAAATCACAATAGATCAGTTAGAGACAGAGAAAAAGAGAGGCTCGATTAGTACATGTTTGATAGGTGTTCTTTGTTAACGTGAAAGAGAAACGCAAAGACAAACACGCACCCAAATACGTGTATAAGTATAAAAAACGGGTTGGGTCGCATTAAATGCACCTGTCTTAAATTAGCGGGTCGGGTCACTTGTGGGTCGGACACGGGCTGGATCGAGAGTTAATGCACCCGACAATCCTTATGATTATATGGTTTTATAATTATAATAAAAAAAATTAGTTATATTATTTAAACCTATTAATCACATATAATAATGTTATAGTAATACTTATAAAAACTATTAATTTGAGATAAACTTTGATTACACTATATTGAACATACAACAACAATGAACCCAATCTCACTAGAGGTGGGTAAGGGGGAGAATTACACTATACTAAACATCTAAATGTTTATTAGGTAGCTCACGTTTTCATTAGTTTTTTTAAGAACATTTTTTTATTATCACAATATTTATCAGTTTTGTTGATGAACAACATCACAATGTTAATCAGTCAATCATGTTATTCATTAGTTTTCTTTTTGAATAACTTTTTTCTTTATCATAATATTCATCGGTTTTCCTTGATGAACGATATCACAATATTTATCAATTAGATCACGTTGTTCATCAGATTTCTTTCTGAATAACTTTTTCTTTGTTATCATAATGCTCATTAGTTTTATTTGATTAACAACATCATAATGTTCATTAGTTTGATCACATTGTTTATCAACTAGATTATGTTGTTTGATGAGGTGTCATTTTATATACTTTTTTGGAGTCATTTAACCCCCTAAACCATGCAAATATGCCCAAATTATGTACTTAATCGTTCCTTTTAGTGTTTTAGCACTTGGATAGCTTTTGGAGGAAATACACGTGACGGGCTCATTTGGAGAAAAACAGATAAGATTACAACTCTACACCAGATCTCTTGAAGAAAATGCGTACGGTGGCTGGAGACGGTGTCACATTCATTCGTGACGGCGTCAGAGCGAACAAAGGATGGTGTCAGAACTTTGGCGACAGTGTCAGGATCCAACCGACTTAAAGAAGCCCTAGAAGATTCAGTAGGGCGACGACGATTATAACCCGACGCCGTCACTCCTATTTTCCTATATATATACAAACTCGTTTTTAGGGTTTTAAGTGTGTAACTTTTGGGAACCAAACCCTATTATTAAAATTCGATTATAGCAGTTGTTTAGGTCATTTTTAGGGTGTCAAACCCTACTATATCATCTTTGAACACATGTTTTAATAAAGTGAAGTCCTCTATCTTTTATCATTCAATATGTCTATGTGTTGTTTGATTATTTATTGTTATTTGCTTCCGTTTAACATGCTAGGCTAGATCCATTAGTATTTGTTAGTGCAATTATTACGGTATTTAATCTATACATTCTCGTTTGTTTTGATAATGACAAAATTATAATTTGTAATACATAACGTAAAATGTACAAGTTACTCGTAGTCATATTTTGTCTCAACATACATCAACACATCTCCACGTCTCGATTCCTCGTATGTTACAACACAGGTTCGTATATGTTTGTTATCTTGCATTATGATCAAACATCATTTCACATTTTGCATTCACAAGTATTTTATACAAATGCATCATTTTTATTTTGACAAACATTCAACTAGACTTTTTATTTTTACAAGCTTACTTTCTTTTTAAGTAAATAAAAAGTAATTTACATCATACATTACATCAATTAAATCTTGAAAGATCTCTTAAAGATCACAAAAGATTTTTTGGATCTGATGAACAGTAGCCGATTCTATTGGAGCGTCGCCGGTTCTCTTTGATTTACAAAGCCGGTTCCATTGTAAACAGTAGCCAGTTCCATTCAGCTTTTGCCTTTAAATAGAGGGGCCTTTCCAATCTGTTTTTTTATCACTTTTAACACACTTTTTCCATCATTTTTCACACATCTAGATCTGTAGGAATGCATCCATAAAAAAACCCATGATCATAATGCATCTAACTCTTATTTTTGTTGTAAGCATACACCCGAAATGATTCACCAAATCAAGCATCAAGATCTTGCCATCTACATCTACCAAAGCAAGAGTTCTTGTCATTTCCATCCAACACAAAGCACATACATATAAAGATCTACAAGATTAGAGATCTCATCACCATCATCCATTTGAAGGCTTCCCATCAATGGAAGTTCATTTATATTAGTCATTCATATCCATTAGACATATTGTCTTGGATCATCATTGTAATCACATTTTGTATTACCAATTAGATTAGATGGTTTATGTGTTTGTGTCATAAAACACAAAGTTTGTTATGTTGGGTCATAAAACATAACGGGTTTGGGTTGGTTCTACCCAGTGTTTAAGAACTCGGTATTTAGCTTTGTACCGCATAAAAGATTAAGCGATGATGGGTTGGTCCTACCTTTGTTAGGACCCAGTATTTAGCTTTGTACCGGATAAAGTGTAAGTGACGTTGTGTAAGGTTTTCTCCGCCAAGAAGGGAGCGTGTTGATCTAGTGAAGTAACTCTCGAGTTAGGTACTCGGGGAGTGGAGTAGGGCGGAGAGGAGCTCCATGACCGAACCACTATAAATCATCGTCTTCGGTTTGCTTTCTATTTTATTTATCACTTTTTATTTACTTTATGCTTATGATTGTGCTTGTGTTGTGACTAATTGCTTATTCTATGCTTTCTATAATTCATATAGACATAGACTATATTTGGTACTTTTCATATTACGTCAAGTTTGTTCGGGTATTTGATACGAAAGTTTTTAGATTTTAATCGAAAACGTATTCACCCCCCATTTACGTTTTCTACAATATTTACTTATGATTGCATGAAACTTTGTTTGCAGATCCTTTTAATATTTCTTCTTGTGATGGATGTGCGCGTTAGGCTTTAGAAAACTAGCCACAAAATATTAAATTGGCATAGACGTCTAGGGAAATGCGAGTGTGTAGAAAGGATACCATCATTAATAGTCTTCATACTACCTTACTTGTGCGCTGCCTTAACGAAATATTACATAGACGGCGTTTTCGTGTAATTCGCTCATAACTAAGGAAATACTTACACAGATCATCACAAGTGTGACAAAGCAATAGGATTAGGAGAAGGAAACTGAGGAGTAGTGCATGATTAAGTAAATACGTTCGTTAACCCATAGAATTTCCACCAAAGTAGTTTAGATTTATTATTAGTTTAATTAGTTAAAACCAAAACCAACCTCTAAAACCTGAATTTTACTTGCTTTTCATAAAAATATAAAATACAAAAATAATCTTCTCTCAACCCTTAGACCTCTGTTATATTTTGTTCGAGCCTTCCCAACCTATTTCCCTAGAGAACTATAACAACCCTCGAGTCTTACCTTACTACACTACAACGGTTAGGTTCTCTACCTAGGGAGCTGTAAAACTTCTTATGAGTTTACAACAACCGCATCAAGTTTTTGGCGCCGCTGTCTGGGAATAGTTAGGTTTCGAGCTTTATCTAGCTTAGGTCTACTCGCTTGATTCCTATCAAGTGAGAATTTTAATTTCTGTTAATTAGATTTTTTGTAGTATATATTTTCTTTGTGTTATTTGTTTTGTAACTGCCACTTGACTATTCCTTTCTTCGCTATGGAGAACGCGAATCCACCACTGACCTTAGACCCACCTGTCCTACCGACCGCGCTACGCGTAAAAGTTGTTCAAGAGCTCGATGAGCTACAAGCAAATTCGGCCTACATCGATTCTCGCCTGGAAAATATTGAGCAATTTCTTAACGGTTTCGTAAACCCACCTAATGAAATTGATATGGATGACCTTGAGCCCGATGATGAATCGGTAAATACACCCATTCTTTCTCCTTTTCTAGATTCGGATGATGATTCTGATGATGGTGAAGTTCTTAACGAGTTAGAAGAATATGGGAATGCAGGGAAGTTATGCCGCAAAAAGGTAATGAACAGCATTGATGGGGATGACTTAGCACTCTCATATATGATTGCTTTCAAGAAGTTTGTTGCCTATTTTGACCCTTTTTACCAATGATTATTATTACGCGTAAAGCCTATAACACTGTAATGGTAGAAGGACTCATGAAAAAACTTAGTCGCCATAGTTAAGGACGTTTATGTGTTTATTAGAAGTTTCACCTATGTGACCGACTTTGTAGTACTAGAGGACATAGGAGAATTCATTGTAAGTGATATGACGGAGGTTGTGATGGGCAAACCCTTTATAAATGTAACTCAAATTGAATATGATTGTGTTAAGGGGTTAGTTTCATTCACTAGGATTCATGTACTACGCAAAATGGATTTAATAAACGGGTTCAAGTATCCCCATGAGAAGAATGAGTTGATGTACAAGAATTGTTTAAACCTAGGTCCCGAATACTAAGTGGATGAGAGTATGAAAGAATGGCTCATCTGTGGGTATGTGAGCCTGCACGAAGTCACGTAAGGACCTGTGACTCCGAGTCTAGCTACAAGACTCGTTAAACAAACAAAAGCGCTTTTTGGGAGGCAACCCAATCTTTTAATTTCTCGCATCTTAGGAGTGTCTTGTGTGTTTTAATTCTATTTCATTTGTTTTTATATGTTTGAATTATTTGATCATGCTTTGTTTTGTTTTTAACCTCGTCTTAATTACAATCAAAGGTATTTCATAAAAATTATTAAAGAAAAATCCGGTTTCTAAGAACAATTTCAAACATATTAAATGAATAGTTTAGATTAATTCGCGTCTTGTGTCAGTTTCGAGTCATACGATTGTGATAATTAATCTTAGGTTTTATGCAGTATTTTTGAAGGAAATAACTAATAGAACTGCGTGCAGAAAATTTTTCTGAGAAAATGAATGTGAACTTTTCACAGTGTCTGGAGACGGCGTCAGGATTTTTCCTGACGGCGTCACGTCTCCAAACTTGTGAAAATTCGAATTTTCTATTATTTTTGAAAAATTAATTTTGTATAGTGTCCAAAATTTGTAATTTTTTAAAAACCTGTAGAAAACCACGATTACATTAACACATTCATCCTATCTTTACTGCTTTTATTGAGTCTAAACCCTAAAAGTTTTGTTGTATATATCATTATCCTGCCGATTTTACGCCAGGTGTAGTTGTTTCTGTCTTTGATTTACAGGTTATATTTGATGAGAAGAAGCCCAGGAGTTCTTAAGAGTTTTATGTGGACGACTATTGGATGACGATTTGGCCAGTTATCATATGTTTCTTCTCCATTATTGAACAAAACCAAGGGAGTACTAGTTTCTTTCGTCTTTTTCTTTTCCCTTTATTCGTTTTACGGGTACTTTTAAGAACATTGGGGACAATGTTCATCGTAAGTGTGGAGGGAAATGAACCTTAGAAACTATTCCTTCAATTGCCATTTGCTATGTCCTTTAAATTATGAGTAATATATCGAAACATAGCGTAGAAGGTAATTTTAACCTAAATTTAAAAAAAAATTATGACACATACTGACGAAAACCAAGTATTAATAGCGTCTCATGAATAGGAATTATATGACTAGCACAAAGACCCTCTAAAAATTCCACCCCAAAATGTGAAATTCGCCTTTAGATCTTTAGAAATTCAGGTATCCATCTTTGATACCTAAGATAGTTCTACCTTTAGCTTTCTCGAGTTAAGGACTGAGCAATTGCATGTGTCGCGTTCATGGATTTGATCGTGCATGTGTGATTTTGTCGCCTTTTCTGGAGCATTGGTATCGGTTAAAACTATATGAGAGTGTGCCGGTAGTGTATTAAATTCTAGAACTTGTTTTTGTGATGCATCCCGAGACCGCATAGTGAGAATTAGGATTTGCTAAATGATAAGAGGCACTAGGATAAACCCATGTTGTAAACGTGTTTTGTTATTATGGTCACCTCGATCATATAAGTATCCCACACCCTTGCCATGCACTCATTTTAGCGCAGCATACCCCTAGTACACCCCTTCTAGCCTATTCTTTTCACGGTTCTCGTAATTTTCTGGTGGACTCTAGATTATTAATGAAGAGCATTGTTTACACCCAATGTTACACCCAAATCGCCTTAGCCTTCCTTATATGTGCTCGCTTTTAGCACATTATTGTAAACCCAGTTAATAATTGCAGGAGTACATAGTTGCTAAGTCGTGACATTTATCAGTGTATATAGTTTTGAGATGATTGGGAATCATGGTAGTTTTTAACTTATGAAGAATTGGGGAAGAAGTCACCTATTACCCCCATTATAGCTCAATACGCTCCATGTTTTGTTGATCCTTTCGATCCGGGTCTGTAATTAGTTGATTGTAGTGAGTTAGCAAAAACTCAAGTGTAGGGGTGTGTTTATAAACCCCAAATTATGTATTATGTTCATTAAAAAAAAGAGAAAAATAGAAAAGAAAAAGAAAGAGTTTGATGTAGAGTTTGTATATCTTAGTTCGTATATCTTAGTCCTATAGTGATCGAGTATTGGCTTAGCAACGCCTCAACATGTATTCTTGTATTTAATTAACTCACGATCACCCTAAATCCACCTAATATATCCTATCCGTTTCCATTATTGTTTAACTTACACCCGAACATCACAACCCTTAAAGACCGCTTTGATAGTAATTTATAGTACTTGCGCCTAGCGGTGGAGGTTTGATCCTTTACCAAGCCTATGGTAATTTACATGGTACGACAAGTAATGAGTGTTATTTTCCCGTTTCCTATACTGTTAAAATTCATTATACACCTGAGAGAAAAAGAGAATCCAAACACTTATGTGAGGTGCTAGTATATAACTTCCGTGCTTTTAATTACGAGGTCTAGAAGGTTGTGTCGTAAAATATCTTTGAAAAGTAGGTTAAATGCCCCTGATATTGCTATTATCTAGGTAGAAAAGCCCATTTGCTTGAGGACAAGCAAATCTCAAGTGTAGGGGTATTTGATGAGGTGTCATTTATACACTTTTTCGGGGTCATTTAACCCCCTAAATCGTGCAAATATGCTCAAATTATGTACTTAATCGTTCCTTTTTGTGTTTTTAGCACTTGGGTGGCTTTTGGAGGAAATACACGTGACTTGGGCTCATTTGGAGAAGAAACGGACAAGATTACAACTCTACACCAAATCTCTTGAAGAAAATGCGTACAGTGGCTGGAGACGGCGTCATATTCATTCGTGACGGCGTCAGAGCGAACAAAGGACGGCGTCAAAACTTTGGCGATGACGTCAGGATCCAGCCGACTTAAAGAAGCCCTAGAAGATTCGGCGGGGCGATGGCGTCAGGATTATAACGCGATGCCATCACGCCCGTTTTCCTATATATACAAATTCGTTTTTAGGGTTTTAAGTGTGTAAATTTTGGGAACCGAACCCTATTATTAAAAGTCGATTATAGCAGTTGTTTAGGTCGTTTTTAAGGTGTCAAAACCTAATTGTATCAGCCTTGAACACATGTTTTAATCAAGTGAAGTCCTCTATCTTTTATCATTCAGTATGTCTATGTGTTGTTTGATTATTTATTGTTTTTTGCTTCCTTTTAACATGTTAGACTAGATCCATTAGTATTTACTTATGAATGCATGAAACTTAGTATGCAGATCCTTTTAATATTGCTTCTTGTGATGGATGCACGCGTTAGGCTTTAGCAAAATAGCAATAAAATATTAAATTGGCATAGACGTCTAGGGAAACGCGAGTGTGTCATTAAAGGATACCATCGGTAACAGTCTTCATACTACCTTACCCCTAATATGGTTGATCACTCTTAAGTGTTTTAATGCATGTAATGTACTCTTAGGGGCCTTGTAATAGTCTTCATACTACCTTACTTGTGCGCTGCCTTAACGAAATATTACATAGACGACGTTTTCGTGTAATTTGCTCATGACTAAGGAAATACTTACAGAGATCATCACAAGTGTGACAAAGCAATAGGATTAAGAGAAGCAAACTGAGGAGTAGTGCATGATTAAGTAAATACGTTTGTTTACCCATAGAGTTTCCACAAAAGTAGTTTATATTTATTATTAGTTTAATTAGTTAAAACCAAAACCAACCTCTAAAACCTGAATTTTATTTGCTTTTCATAAAAATATAAAATACAAAAATAATATTCTCTCAACCCTTAGGAGACGTTTGGTACGACTGAATCGCAAAGAATGGAAATGAAGTAAAGAATGAAATCGTAAAGAAAGAGAATAGGTCCCAAGAAAAAGGATAGATTAATATGTTTGGTACCCACATAATCAATGTGAGGAATATCATGTTTTAAAAAAATTTGTACTTTGTAAAATCTTAAATTAAATTTTTTTTTCGTACTTTTTAAATTTTAATTTTTTTTAAAAGCTAATTTTTTTCTACGAAAAAAATTAATTTATTTTTAAAAGTTCAGAAAAAATAAAAAAGTAAAAAAAATCGAAGTAAAATGTAAAAAGTTTTAACTTTTTTATTTTTTATTAATTTTTTAAAAAAATAATTTTTTGTTAAATTTAAAAAGTACGAAAAAAAATTAAATTTATTTAAAAAAATTAAGATTTTAAAAAGTACGAATTTTTAATTTTTTTTAATGAACAACGTAAATGAAAAGCATGTGCCACACACATGATTTGTCCCTTTTTTGCATAGTTTTTTGATTATCAAGTTGGTTGCTTTCTAAAGAATCATATTTTAATTCTCTATTCTCATTATTTGATGTACCAAACTAAAAAAATCTTTCTCATTCCGTTTCTCATCTTTCCATTCTATCATACCAAACGTCCCTTAGACCTCTGTTATATTTTGTTCGAGCCTTCCCAACCTATTCCTCTAGAGAACAATAACAACCCCCGAGTCTTACCTTACTACACTACAACGATTAAGTGCCCTGCCTAAAAAGTTGTAAAACTTCTTGTGAGTTTACAACAACCGCATTATTGTTCATCACTTAGATCATAAA
>BQNB010179557.1:0-12761 GCA_026074375.1 Tanacetum coccineum | reverse complement strand
ATAAGAAGGGTAAAGAAAGGTTTTTCTAGAAGGGAAACACCCTTATTTCCAATAATGGTGATACACAATCAAGAAGAAATGGGTAAAGGTTTAGCAACTCCTACTAATCCCCATCACGCACCCACTTTTATTCAACCATCTCCTCAACCTCAAAAGACATAAAAACTTAGGAGGCCTAAGAAGAAGGACACTCAGGTACCTCAGTCTAGTGTTCCTAGTGATAATGTTGCAGATGAGGCTATCAATGAGGAGATGGATGACAGTTTGGTGAGGGCTGCCACTACTGTTGATGCAGAGCAAGATAGGGGTAACATTAATAAGACCCGATCCAAAGCAAACTTAATGAACCAAGTTCCCCAGGAACTAGTTCAGGTAGTGGTCCTAGGTGCCAAGAAACCATGGGGGATATTATTGCTCAAACTAGGTGTGAGAATGTATCTAAACATTCCAATGATCCATTGCTCACAAGAGGTAACACACTTTGAAGTGGTGAGGATATACTGAAACTAAAGGAATTGATGGAATTATGTACCAATTTACAAACAAGAGTTCTTGATTTGGAGACTACAAAGACCACTCAAGCTAATGAGATTGCAAGTTTGAAAAGGAGAGTCAAGAAGTTAGAGAGGAGGAATAAGTCAAGAACTCATGGACTTAAAAGATTATACAGAGTTGGTTCATCAAGAAGGGGTGAATCCTCTGAAGATGAAGGTTTGGGTGAAGAGGATGCATCGAAACAGGGGAGGATAGCTGATATTGATGCTAATAAAGACATTTACTTGGTCAATGTTCAGACTGATGAATACATGTTTGGTGTTAATGACTTAGATGGTGATGAGGTGATTGTTGAAAGTGTAGATGTTGTTAACACTGCTAGGGAAACAAGAAGTGTGGTTGAAGAAGTTACTGTTGTTACAATTCCAGTTAGTGCTGCTACAACTACAAATACAACAACTGCAATAACTGATGTTGAAATAACTTTGGCTCAAGCACTGACAGAGTTGAAGAGTGCAAAACCCAAGGCTGATGAGGTTGTGATACAAGAACCAGAGCAGGGTACAACAACAACAACACCAACACTTACAACAACAACTGCTGCTACAACAATTATAGCTAATAGCACAAGACCTAAGGCTAAAGGGATTGTTTTTCATGAACAGGAGCAAGCACCTACACCAACAGTTTCTTCACAACAACCATCACAGGTCAAGGTTTAGGACAAGGGTAAAGGCAAAATGGTTAAACCATAACATGTAAAGAAAATGTCTAAGAAAGATCAAATCAGGCTTGATGAAGAACTTGCCTTCAAGCTACAAGCTGAAGAAGTATAAGAAGAAAGGCTTTCCAGAGAAAAAGCTCAACAAGTTAAAGAAGCCAACATAACTTGGGATGATGTTCAGGCTAAAATTGAAGCTGATTATCAATTGGCTCAAAGACTGCAAGCTCAAGAGCAAGAAGAATTGACTGATGAAGAAAAGGCAAGATTATTTGTACAATTCTTAGAGCAAAGAAGAAAACATTTTACTGCTAAGAGAGTAGAATAAAAGAGGAACAAACCACCAACAAGAGCTCAACAAAGGAGTATCATGTGTACTTATCTGAAAAACATGGAAGGATGGAAGCCCAAAAGTTTGAAGAACAAGTCCTTTGCCAATATTCAAGAATTATTTGACAAAGCAATGAAAAGGGTGAATACCTTTGTTGACTACAGAACTGAGCTGGTGGAAGAGAGTTTTAATAAGGCAGAAACAGAGTTGGTGGAAGAGAGTTCCAAGAAGGCAGAAGCAGAGATAGCACATGAAAGCAGTTTAAAGAGAGCAGGAGAAGAGCTAGAACAAGAAAGCTCTAAAAAGCAAAAGTTAGAAGAAGACAAAGAGTTCAAAGAGCTTAAGCAATGTTTGGAAATAGTTCCAGCAGATGGAGATGATGTAACTATTGATGCTACACCTTTATCTACTGAATCTCCAACCATTGTTGACTACAAGATCTACAAAGAAGGAAAGAAAAACTATTTTCAAATTATCAGAGCAGATGGTAATTCTCAGTTGTATTTAACTTTTGGAAAGATGCTTAAAAACTTTGACATAGAAGACTTGGAAGTTCTTTGGAGTATAGTCAAAGTAAGATTTAAGAAGACAAAGCCAGTGAATTACATGGATAATTTATTACTTCTTAATTTAAAGACCGTGTATGACCATCATGTTAAATATAATATATGGAAGAATCAACAAGGATTAGTTATAGTGCTGAACTGGAAGCTTTATGATTCTTGTGGAGTTCGTTGTGTAACAATGCAATCCATGCTATTTTATCTATTGGTTGAGAAGATGTATCCACTTACAAATCACACACTACATCAGATATTCAATGATGTGAAGCTTTAAGTTGATTATAAGTGTGAAATGGAATTTGAGCTTCTTAGATTGGTCAAGAAATAGCTTAAGGAAGGCTATGTACCAAAATGAAGTGTTTGGAAGCATCCTCCTAGTGATTGATGAAGCTTTGAATGAAACTTGATGATTTTGAAGAAGAATATCATGTTTAGGGGATGATTGTTGGGATTAAAAGCCTTCTTGAAGTTACTGGTGCTAAGGTTTGTGTTATTGCTGCTAAGCAAAAGTTAGTGCTGTTCATTAACTTTAACGAAAAATATGCTAAGTAGTTAGTGCTGCTAGTATAAAGTTAGTACTGCTAGCTCACAGTTACTACTGCTAGTATAAAGTTAGTACTGCTGGTGAAGATTGAAGAAAATATTCTAAGTAGTTACTACTGCTTGTACACAATTAATGCTGATGGTGTATAAGTTACTACTGCTGGTGCTAAGTTAATGCTGCTAGTACCAAAGTTAAAACTGTTCAAAGATTAAGACTGCTGAAAGAGTTTCTACTGTCTGAAGAGAATGGATAAAGACAAAAGAAAGGATAAAGATTGATTGGAGACCAAGATTACTTACGTGATAAGTATTAGTTATTTATAGAATAGATCATAGAGAATATTCTAAGTTTTAGGAATATATTGTAAATCGACTAGGACTCCTTGGTGTATAAAAGGAGGTCCTAGGGCATAGAGTTTTGTATCTGTATCAAATCCAAACGAGTCATTCATAGAGTTATCATAGCTTCAAGGTTTTGTAACCCTAATACTAGGAGAGTATTCGTATTATTTGTAATAATAATATTGGAGCTTTTATTGTTTGTTGAATTGTGTGTTCATAGAATTGTGTTCATAGAGTTACTATTTCATTAAAAATTCTTCTTATTTATTAAAGATTAGATTCTGCATAATCTTTAATATATTCAACAAAGTTTCTACTATAGTTGTGTTAGATTTATCTAGCATAACAAAACCTTAACAAGCATAAGGAATTAAAGATCTATTGAAGTGGGATCAACAGAGTTCCTTGATTGCCAAATACATTTAGCTTAAATTTCTATAATTCAAAGATATACATATAAGCATTTATTACTTTGGTGTATACTTTACTTTTGAATCTTTAGTATTTAAATGACCTTCAAAATTTTCTGCACCACTTCTTTGAAATAAAGTATCTGGACCATTCGAAGTAACAAATAATATATATCAAAACACTTTCACATAGGTGCTTTTGATCAGTTGAAGCATAATGCAACAAAAGCTGAGATTGTGTTCTATGAAAGGTTCGTTTTTACCCAACCTTTAACCAACCTATGGTTAAGAGTTGCTTATTCGTAAGCATTTGTCTGATTATTTCAACAAGATAAAAAATATAAAACTTTGATAACGTCTGACAAATTAGATTTCAACAATTTGTCAAACATAACCTTTTCTAATTGACTCTATGAATCTTACCTCCCATGTATTTATCAGTGTGTATACGGTGCTAGCAAGAGCGGATTTGTACATATATGGGATCTACGTAGAGGAAGACCATAAGCTGCTTTTCAAAGTCACTAGGAGGTGCTTATTTCGCTAACTGTTTATACAATATGAATATCTAATTTCAAAATTCGTTCTCATATGTTCTTTGATTTGTCAAGTATATAAACATTGAAATAAAGAATCTATTTAGAGGCTTTTGATCATATTTCACAATATATATCTCATATTCCAACATAAAAACTGTTGTTTATGGTCATTTTATCTGATATATTACATGAATAATCAGAATTCGCCAACACTAAAACCTGATTATCTATACTTTAACAAGTAGACACAAATTCAAAAATTATTTTATTACAACTGATTAACTGACTATGTTAATTCAGTAACACATGATCCTTTTACACATCTAAACATCCCTTTAGTGTAACAAAAGACTTTGCTTGACACTCAGCTTGCATACCTTGATAAGGAAATCACCAAATCAATGATACTAGACTCTTATCACAACCAAAATGTATACTTTAAGTCAAATATCTGAAAACCCCTTTGAAATATGTTCACTTTAAGGAATAATATGGATAAAAGGTAACAAAACAGATTAAACCTGTACCAAAACCATACATGTTAGGTTGGAGGTAGTACTTTTTAGTTATTACTAGAAGTTCATGGAAAAGATAGTAACAAAGATAGTTATGATATTTTTGTTGTAGAAAGTAAAAGTCAACGTGGTCTTGGCGGACAAAGAGTCAAACAATCTAATATTTTCTCAAAAGCTGAAAGAGAAGAATGATACAGTTGTGAGAAAGAAAAACCTCATGGTAAGATTTATATTATCTAATTTAATTTCCGTGCCACCACCTTATAATAGAACATAAAATCTTTTTAATCTCTTCTTTCCTGTTTGTACATGCCAACCTTAGTGTTGGGGATGTCGTAAAGTGTTGCGTAAAAAAGATTACTTATTATGGTATTTTCGTTGAGGTATTAAGATTCTACTCTACGTCACACTTATTAAAAATGGTCTTTGGCAAAAAAATAAGGATCTGTTTATTCGATTCATGTTTTTGATTTCGAATGGTCTAGGTGACAACGACTGATTGCAGGTGTATTAGTCTCAAGTGGAAGTAACTATCCGGAAGGCAATCCAAAGACCCATAGTAGGTTAAAACTTTATAGAACCTATTGAAGTAATAAGCAATCCAAACACCCATAACAGGTTAAAAATTTACGGAACCTATTGATCCTCCAAGCTTTTGTGTTTCACCCGCATTAATACTTGATTCTTCAAAGGTACTGATACATAAAACTAAATAGTTATGGTAGCAGAATGTGCGGGCTTGGTAATCTTTTAAATTTGTTCGGGTCAAAACGGGTAATCTTTGGTAAAATTTTCCACCTGTAGCGCTAATATATAGATAGATGTATTAAAATGCTAAACGTTGATTGTGAAGATGATAAATGGTAGCTTACAATTGTAGGTAGGAGTAGCTGGATACGAGGGTGATTAAACTGCACGAATGTTTAACACAAAGTCTATTAAGGTTGCTATTTATAAATTCCTTTGCCAAATCCATTGAGGTAGGCTTTCTCACATTTCCTAAGTCACAGAAATTATTATTTTCTTCTTTACCATACTTGAGCGGTTAGATTTACATATAGTATAGACCCTTAAATAATTCGCCCACTATGTCCTGCAACCTGTTTTCTTTCAGTTGTTATCTTAAAAAACATCTTTATTACAAAATCACAGTGGTATAATTATGCGTCCGTAACAATACAATCCTGATATGTAAAAAATTGTTTTAGATATAGAATGCACATCTATTAGTCATCAATAATCTGTCATTTATGTTTATGCTGTTGTGAAGGAATAATTTCTCTAAATTACGTATTAATAGGTTGTAGTCAAATCTGTAGAGATAGTAATAGAAACTGTGAGCATTACATATTAGTTATTTTAAGGCAAGCACTATGAATAGTTGATTGAAAGTTAAATACTTACATGGTTGCACTCTTTTCTTGAAGGTCATTGAAAAGAGCTCCTTAACAATAAGTCTATCTCTTTTCTAGATTTTTAATTAGCCATGGCTATGTATCCCTAAAGCCATCCTGTATGGCACTTGCTGGAAGAGACGCTTCACAAGGTAATTTTGCGACTGAATTGCATGTTCCTGTTCATATCGTCTATGTATACTTATAATAAACTATTCATTCAGTGTTCGGAGTCTATACTACAATGCAATATGTTATTAAAGACTTATTTAGTACCTACTTTGTTGGTAAAAGAAGTGGAGGCAAAAAGGGAAAGGGATCCAAACTAAATGGATACAACAATGAAAATTTTAGAATGGAACATAAAAGCACCATTAGAGATCATATATGAAGCATATAAAGGTGAAGAAGAAGAGGACGGGGTAAATAACGACAACAATATGGTTTCTAATGATAAAGAGATTGTAGGTTGCGAGAGATATCCGTCATTATCATTGTATTACCCAGAAAGTGATAACTCCTAGGAATGGACTCGCATTCGACTGTTTGCCAGTGGGCCCGAGTTGAGAACAAGACAATACATGGAGAAGACATGTATGTTTATGACGATGTGTAACAACAATGCGGTAAAGGTTCTGCCTACCTGAAAGAGATCAATCTAGCATCATGAGACCGAAGACGAATCAAGGTTCTGTCGTATATATAGTAGCATGTAGTTTAAGAAGTTCTAGTTTATATTGTCCTTTTATGTTGACATTGTTTAGTAAAGTGGTAACATGCAATTAGAAGAATGTAAATATATGTGACACTATATAAGTTGCTTATTCCAAGTGTATGCCAGGGGATCTCACTAATTTATTTTTGGCAAACGCCTCATGAGTAGTACATTGCCTCAACTTACAAAACCAATATGCCATCAACATTTATATGCAACCCAACATGTTTTCCAACTAACATGCCATTTTAACTAACATGTTTAATAATCAACGACAAACAGAATCATCCGATTAAAATTAGTTTACAAACAACCGTACGCATTCGACCTCCCGATAATTCAACTTAAATTCCACATTATTATATACCTACTTACTTAACCACTACGCCTCACCTTTCAAATACATGCACAAGCGCCATTTCAAAAACCCAGTGCAACAACATATTGTGCACAAAACAACTAAATTAAACCCGTCACCTTTCAAATACATGCCCAATCACCATTTCTAACCTCCTATCATTTGGACATACAATAGACCGACAAAGATACTATTCGTCTATTTGCAAACTCCGTACCCGATCACCATTTAGTTACGGACAACACATACGTCAGCCCTGTCATACCTTAGTTATCAACCGTAATACTGCTTACATCTTTCTTTTCTTTACAAAAGAATAATCTTACAAATCGAATACTGACGAAATAATTTTAGTCAGAAAAATTAAATTATACGTCAACGCGTAGCCAATACAATGAGCAACAATTTTGATATAACCAAGACCGACCTTTAAAAACAGCCAAATTATATGCACCCCCAATCGAACCCCAACCCTGTCGCCTTTCAAATTCATGCCCAATCACCATTTCAAAACACACGTGAAACAACACACTGCACTCTGCAACACCGTACAGTGTCCCGTAGTGCATCGTCATGTGCCTAGATTACCTGTTAAAATGAAACAACGCCAAAGTACTAATTAATGTTCAAACGCACAAATTATTTCAACAAAAACGTACATCAGCCAAAGTACTAATTAGTTTTTGATTAGTTTTGGCTAATGTACTCAAAAGTCAAAACTAAGTATGAGGAATACAAAGCATTAGAATATAAATCGTTAGATTAATTAGGGTTAAAGGTCATTTTAGAATACATTATATATTTATTTATGAAATAGGTCCTTATAATTAAGTTAATACTCAAATTACCCCTTAATTGTTTATATATTAAAGCTCGAAAAAGCTTAATAAGAGCTCGAGCTGAGCTATCAAAAGCTTGAGCTTGGCTCATTATATGTTTCGAGACTTGGGCTTGAGCTTGATAAAATCTTGGCTCGATTGAGTCAAGCTCGAGCTCGAGTTGCTTGATAAAAACTTAACTTGATTGCAGCCCTAATCAAATTCATCAAACACATGTATACAGTATACACAACGTTTGTGTAAACAATGTCGTATTCACAACATTGATACTACGCGCTCTAAGAGCATATAGTAAGTCAGTTGTTTGGATATGCGAATAAACAAAAGGGTATGTAAATCGTGGCCACGTCGATAATGCTATGATGCATTTACAAGTTTGGTATTATGATATTCGAATTTCAAATGAAGATTTGCTTGAATGATTCGTGCGTAAATTGATTTAAATCGAGTCAGAGTTGAATACTAATTACATGACAACCTGATTAGTCAATATTGTTTGGTCTTATAAAAGATTGTTACCTCTACGAATGTTTGCTGTTAAAATGGTACAAAACAGCTATGTAATCACCCAACCAACCACCATTTGGTGATTTATTTCTTTTAAAATACTGATAAAGTAGATAAGTCCTCAATCGAGCGCTTATAAAGTAAATACAAAAGAGAAAGGTTATCCCCCAACACGGATGCAACCCAAAAAATACAAAAACATACGTGAAACACCTTAACTGATTAAAAAACTGAAAGGAAAACTTGATCAAGAAACCACAGAGAGAATTGAAACTTGTATGTGAAACTGAGAGCAAGTGAATGAAGCCCTAGCCCGATCTTAAGCTTATATAATGCCAAGTTTTGATTTAGTCCCTACGCTATAGACAAAACAACAAATACAGATAAAAGATAAAACTAGCATTAGCAAGTTATACTTCCAGCGCTTATAGTTTCATAAGATTGCCACAACTAATTATAACTTTCAATACTCTTCCTCAATCTTATGAAACAAACATGTTCAACAAGCTCAATTTTTTTTACCAAAAAAGAATGATGAGGAGTTCCAAAAGCTTTAATTAAAATATCAGCAACTTGAGATTTTGACTAAACTATAACAATTTTAATCAACCCATAAGCAACTTTTTCTCTAACTAGATTAACATCAATGTCAAAGTGCTTAATTTTCTCATGCATAACTGGATTAGCTTCAATCCGAATTGTAGATTTATTCTCACAAAACAAACTTGCAAGAACAAGACCATCCACATTCAAATCCTTTCAAACTTTTAAATCCACATGATCTCCCGAACACATCAACCCGAATATGACTCGATTGCCACAGAGACCAAAACCGCGCTACCATAAGATAGAGGCATATAATAGTCACGTCTTATTATAATAAAATGAGTAAATTACACCATTATTCAGATTTTAAGGTAGCACGTTTTTTTCTCATTCATAACTATGAGGAAAGTTCAAATATGAACCTTTATTTTCGTGCAAACTAAGTGACACGTCCTCGCCATCCATTTAGTTTGATCTAATAGTGAAGATTAATCTAAGTTTTAATCTTATAAAACATTTTTACTCCAACTATATAAGGCTTTTCTTTTTAATTTATTCTTTTATCCATCATTTATTTCACACATTTGATGTGTGTTTCTCTCTCCTTTTTTCCTAAAAATCAGTTATGTGTCTTCTTCTTCAACCATTCTTCCATTCTTCTTCTTATTCTATTCTTCATTTTAATCATCTTCATCATCTCATCGTCACGTCTCGATCATTATTAAGTGTGGTAGATATCAGAATTTCAGCTCTGGTTAATCGGCGGTGACATGGAAACGTTTACTCGTGACCGTGACGAGAAGATGACATCATTATGTGTTAAATTTGATGAAGACGAAAAGATCACGTCACTTTGGCTAAATTCGAATTTGTTGATATTTGGTTGTTGTTTTTTTCCGATACGACGGAGATAACGGTGGTTGTGGTGGTCTCCATGAATGGAGGAGGGTTGTTGGTTCACCGAAAAATATTGAGTATTGATCGTTGACCGTTGACCAACAAACACCTCCTTCTATGTCTTGTTTTTTAAAGTTAGTGTTTGATTAGCTATTTGAGTCATGAAAATTATGTTTAATTTGCTGATATATTCTTTTTATCTTGCTTATAAGCTGTTATGATAGTGTAATTTTGCTTATTATTTAAGTTGTTAGTTTAATTTTACTTTTAATTACAGTGTATTGTTGTTTTTCTATGTGATTGCTTCATTTTAAAGATGTTTTGAATCTACTTTGTATCATATGTGTAGTATCACCTGAGATATTTGAAGTTGATGATAGTATAATTCTGCTTATTAGTTAAGGGATCTTAGTTTAATTTTGCTTGAACGGCGTTGGATTGTTGTTTTTATTGATGTGAGTACTTCATATTAAAGCTGTTTTAAATCTTTTCCGCATCATATATTGAGTAGCACTTGTGATATTTAAGTTGATTATAGTGTACAATGCTTATTAGTTAAGCTCTTAGTTTATTTTGCTTGAGCTGCATTTGGACCGCTTTTTTATTATTATGAATGCTTCAGATTAAAGTTTTTTGATCTGTTATGCATCATATGTGTCGTATCACTTGTGATATCTGTCTCATATCTTTTTTTATGTGTTTGTTTGTTTTGATAAAGGTGTTGCATAGCAAACAAGATAGTCCAGTTGCGTGTAATTGTGAGCTTTTTTTGTTCGCTATAGGAATCTATGTCGACACATATTTTGTGTGCTCAAGAATTGTAATGTCGTACGTATCCCAGAACAGTATATACTGAGGCGTTGGACAAGGGATTTAATTCCACCTAATTTGAGGAAGAAAAAAAATTGTTATTTCCAGAAGAATGAAATTATCGAGAGGCTTGCAATTGAGGCATCTACTTTAGTGGGCGCATGTGTACATATATTAAATAATAATAATTTTCCATTTTTAGTGATTTGAACAAGTGTTTGAGGATTGGTTTTTTATAAGAGTTTTAAGGAATTTGTGTTCTGTTTTGATTTTTCAAAGATTTAAATAAAAGTTAAATACTTTCAGTTTTACATGAGTTTCACTTTAATGTATCACTTGTGATACTACACTCTAAAGGTAAAGAATAGTGTTTAAGTTTCAGGCATTGCCGAAGCGGCGATAAAATATGACAAGTGTTGTTTCTTATTTCTTTTCATATACACTTGGTAAAATATGGAATTCATTATCACATGGTAATGGATGCGATATTTCACATTCTTAGTTGAGTATCACAATTCATAACACATATATGTAGAGAACAAAAACCATTATCATTAACATTTTACACGAAGTTGATTATCTCTTGTGATAATTCACATTCTTAGTTAGGTATCCCAATTGATAATACCTTTATGTAGAGAACGTAAACTATTATCATTAGCATTGTATATTACCAACCAAAAGATTATAGTACCAGTTGTTGAAACATATATTCAAACATAACACCAAACATGTTGTTTTAAAAATCAAATCAAACGGATTAGATGCAATTGTTTTCATCAACTTGTTCTAATTACTTTTGTTCTTCAACAATCTTCCTCTTCACTGCTTCATCAACCAACTCCTTCATTTTATTCTCATATGGGTTTTCTGCTGCAAATCTATTTGCATACTCTATTATCAGTTTCTTTTGTTCATTCATTTTCATGAAGAAGGATCTTTGCAGTGTATCTCATTCTTATGTTTTTAAGCTTTTGGAGGAACCTTTGATATCACATGCGTGTCGACTTTTTTCTATTTGTTGAATCAGTGGTGGTGATAGAGGAATGTGTGATATTACGCGTGATATCTCACAAGTGATATTGTATTTGATATCACCTATGATATCATAGGTTTTTAAGCTTCTTTAGTTTGTTTTGTGGAGATGATGTACTTTTTTCAACCACAACTGCAGTAGTTGCTGATTCTTTTCTTTTGTTGGGGCCATTTTTTTGCACAAGTCTCATTCAAATCTGCATAAAAAATTCATATTTTTTGTTAATGTATGAATAGTTTCATATTTTTTGTTAGTGTACGAATAGTTATTTTTTTCATTATCATACATCAAATAAAAAACTATTCATCATCACATTAGATATAATATCAATCAACAATAATTGAACTGTGTACTATATAATTCTAAAGACCCGTTGATTGTATACGCATAATTGTATAGGTCGAAAGACCCATTGTGTACTATATAATATTAAAGATTTGTTTACGATCTTTACCGTTTGGTCAAAGAAATCCGCTTACGTTAATTGATAAACAAAATAGATTTGATATAATAGTAACTTAATTATTTCTGTGACACATCTGATTAAGTTAACTAATATAAGTCTTAAGTTAAATCAAGTTAATTTGTGAAAACATTTTTTGACGGAAAAACTTTTTATAAGTTAAGTCCTAAAATTGAAGATCGTAATCATTACCATTGCTTAGGATGTATATGAAACTATCCGAGTAGTCATACTTCTTTATTATTGAATCCATCATAAATCATATCTAATCTGGAAAAGTTATTAAAGTTTGTCTTAAAACTTGTGATTATACGAACATAATCAAATCCATGTGGACGACCTGGTCTTACCTGAAATATTATACTACATACGTGCGTTATACTTTACCCGTGTGTTTACATCTAATAATCGGCCATTCTAGTCTTATAAATTTAAAGCTTGTGAAACACATCACATGGCATCATTAGTAATTCTAAGTTAATTTCAAACTTCATGTTTATGACTTTTTAAGAAAACATAATCATGTAGCTTACCTTTTTATCTTGACATATTCTTTTGACAGGGCTACATACATTAAATGTGTAGGATTCCTAGTACGTAATAGTTTTCTTACTTTGCAGTCAAGAAAAACCATTAGTCATATTTGTAACATCCGGAAATTTTCGAAATTTTAAAGGACTATTTTAATCTTTGACTTTTCGAGTCTGACTTGACTTTTTGACTTTTGGTCTTTTATT
>BQNB010179556.1:0-12761 GCA_026074375.1 Tanacetum coccineum | reverse complement strand
AGCTTGATTGTCATTTAAGTTTTGGTTTGGTTTCTAAATCTAATAACGCAAAAGGAAATCATATAAAGGCACGCTAAACTAGAAAATTAAAGCAATTTAAAAATCTAATGACATTTAAACACTTAACGATTAATTAACGACTAACGGAAAAATTATCAAAATAAACTCTAAAAACTTAAAATTGCAAATTACTAAACTAAAATGATAAAATTAATTTTTAGAAACAGAAAATATATTTTTTTGTATTTTTATTATTTTTAAAACTAATTTTAAAACTTTTTAAAATAAAAACTCAATTAAAAGTATTAAATGAAAACTAAAAATTATGAAAAAAAATCAGAAAAGTTCTTGAACTAATAATAAAGGTTTAGGAAGAAAAATAGGATTCACAGCTTATTCCAATAAGCTATGAAAAATAGATAAGCCAAATAAGCTCAAAAGTAATTCTAGTATAAGAAATAAATGAAACAAAAGAAGAATGAAAAAGACCAAAGGGCGCGTTGGTTAAGGTGTTGGTGTGTTAAGGGGGAGGTCACAAGTTCGAGTCCTGTGACTGTCCCTTTTATAAAACATTTTTTTTAATTTCTTTTTGAAAAAGCTATAAAATAAGCAAAAGTTAGCAACTTTAATAAATGAACTTTTTGATAATACTTAAAAATAAGCTAGAAAAAACTATTCTAAAACAGATAGTTATGACAAAACAACAAGTTAAGACTGTTTGCTTATAGGATAAAACTGTTTGAAAATTAAGACTCAATAAGCACTTGAATTAGACCAATAAGTTGAAACAGACAAACTACTAGACCTATTAAGCACTTATAACTTTAAATAAGCAAACACAATAAGCTAGAAAACAGTAAAAAGCATTCAGACAGTGACACAAAAGACAGATTCTAAGTACTTTTTACCAAACTTTAAAGCTGAATTTTAGACTAATAAGCACTAGAAAAAAGTTAAAAGTGAAAAACAGATAGAGTACTAGACTCAAAGTACACAAATAAGCTAAACTTAAGAAAACTAATTTAGGAAATAAGCTAGAAAAAGACAGATTAAAAATGGCAGTTACTTGTTTTTGGCTTTTTTAAAGAAAAATGACTTATTTGCAGCAAAGATTTAAGACTCAAAAAGACCTTTTGACACAATATAAACTGAAAACAGATTAAGTTTATACTACAATAAGCTAAGAACAATCAAAATATTTCAAAGATCAACTTAAATCTAACCTCTATATGATCTGCAATATATGGATTTCAAAGAACATTTCATAAACCATTATTGCTTCACTGATTCTGATGAAAAGTTTTTCCAAAGACCAACAACACAAAACATATGCTTTTAGAAACCACATTGAATACAAAATTTAAACATTAACTGGACTTTTTAGTCACTCTACAAATAAGCAACTTGAAAACCTATTTGAACTGAAAGACTTGAAAAATGAAAAATAAAACTACTAAACTTTACTAAACTTATTTTAAACTCATGAAAACCATCCCTAAGACTCAACTAAGGCTTATAAAAACTAACTTATCCCTAAAAATAAGCCAAGCAGTCTTAACTTATGTTAAGACTGCTTATGCCAAACACCTCTTTAAACTTTTAAAAACAAATTTTAAGCTAAAACAGATATTATAAAGCATGGATTATTGAAAACAGATAAAGATCTAAGAATATTAAAGACAAATAAGCATGAAATAAGCAGAATTAAGCAAATTAAGCAAGTAAATAAGCTAAGACGGGAATTAAAGCTATAAAGAGTAAAAGTATACTAACCATGGTCATTTGATGTAAACAAGGACAGAATTGCTCTTAGAGCTTATCTACAAGCTCCAGCTTGTTGAAAACAAGCTGGTAAACACCATAATCCCATCCATTTTTGGCTTATCATCCAAAACAGCTTATTATGCAGAATTTGAGGTCTTGATAGTGAAATGGCTTATTCAGCTAAGCTTTTAGGAGGCTTAGTTGAATAAGCAATAGCTTAGAAGGTAATGAGCTAATTTGAGCTTATTTAAGTAAATTCAAAACACATTTAAACCAATTGCTTAATAGTAAAAACATAATTAAAAACACAATTATAAATGAAACTGACTTTTATTAATACTCAAAAGAGATTACAAGCTTTGTTTAAAAGAAATTATATTAAGAAAATGACAATAAACTAAAAGCTACACTAATAAGCTATTAAAAACTACACTACTTCTACACTACTCCTACACTAGATCTACCCTCCATCTTTACTGTGTGATCTCCTCTTCTATTTATAGTGAACGAGAGAAGCTTCTAGCCCTTTAGGAGCGTCCTTGAGCTCAAATCCTAGCCCTTGATTCCAATCCATCATTTAAGCACCCTTGATCTCTCTCCACGTCCTATCCACCAATCAAAACTTGTAGGATTGCCAGCGTGGCTAAATGATTGTCAGGCGTGTCAGGGGGTGTTAGATTCTAGAAGCGTACGTGTGAGTGTGGGTACGAGTAGGATTTGATTTACCCCGGTTACAATCTTGATCTGTGTAAATTTGGGGGGGGGGGGGAGGGAAAGGGAAAGATATACAGTAAAAGTTGACCCGTTTTTGTTATAAATTAGACTTTGACCAGGGGTGGGATTGGGCTTGACTTGGGCTTTTGGTTAATGGATTGGATTTGTTTTTATGGACTTTGTTTATACAAATGGATTTAGGCTTAGGTTTATAGTATAAATCTTAATGGGCTGACCCGGCCCAATAAAATGGGTACGGGTTGGCCCATTAGAGATAGATATGCCTTCGGCTTCGTTTCATCATGCTTTTTCTATTCCCGTGCTCGGTTTTGTCCGTTTTGCATTTATTTTTTTGTCTATTAGTGATATATCCGTTACCTGCAAGAAACAATTAACGAAACACACATATACAATGTATTTTTATGTATTTATTGCTCATTATTGGCCTTTTTAGCTTTATATTAAGAAATAAAAGATATGTGTTTAAGCACATATCATGAACAGTTAAACAAACCAACACTTGTGTTCATGTTGTTAAAAAATAGCTTATTCTTTTTGCTCATTAAGACATTACTCGTAAATGATTATTTAAACATGTAATTTGATTATCTTATTGGTTAAACGTGATTAGAATTAGCATTATATGAGCTTAATTCGTTATTTTTGCAGTAATAAAAAAATAGACATAGTCGTGTTTCGTAAACTCAAATAAGGATTTAGGTCCCCACCCCCCCACCGTAAAAAAAAAATGGACCCCTAAAAATATAAAGAAAAAGTAATCAAATATCCCTTATATTTTAGCAATTTACGTGGGGCTTTTATATATCGAGACCTCAAGATAATGCGGCAAAAAATATGTGGCTGGCTGTATATTCTGAAAGGACATTGGAAGATGGGGGCCTTAAATATTTGGGGGGAGAATGTGATACCTTTACTCTTGAGTCATCACTGGGTAAAAGTCAAGCGTTTGGATGTTTGGGTTTTGATCGCCTTAAAATTTTGAAGCTATGTAAGAATGCACACTTTGCACACCTCAGATATGGACCTCGAAGAATGTATGCACCACGATTATATATACTCGTCACCTTTTTTGTTTGTTTTTGGCAGTATCGATTATATCTAGAAATGGATATGATATAAAGACCCCCCACCCCCCCCCCCCCCCCCCCCCCCCCCCCCCCCCCCACCTAAAACACTATTTGTATCCTTCATGTTTTTTTTGTTTTTTTTATTTTTTAATTTTTATAAGTTTGGATATATTATAAAACTATGAAACGAAAAATGCGGAACAAAAATTATAAAGTTTAACAAGTCAAAAGTATTAAACTGACAAAAAATACGGAATATAAACTGATAAAAAAATTGTATAGAACTGTGAACACAGAGTGAGATAGATTACAAAGTACAAAACATATGTACTTTTTAATAGGCGGAGAGAAATGTCTTTATAGTATAACCCATCTAGAAATATGAAACAAGGTAGGCATCATTGTAGTAAAATCTTTGTTAAGTATTTTGGTTTTTGGGTCAGTATTTTTCTCCTTAAAAGCAACTAACATTTTTATCTATATGGTTTCGGTGTCAAGTATTTCAAATGGTGAAACTAGAGAGAGATATCATATAAAAACATAATAAAGGGAGAACCCTAAGTACCAATGATTATTTATTTATGTGGCAATATTATGAAGGATTAATTAGTTAGACCATTTCCATGTTAACAGATTATTAGAAAAAAACAAAACAAAAGTCAAGTTGCTAGCCAGATTTTTGCTTTAATTTTACTTTTATATTCAAAACTGCAAATAGGTTTTGTCATGTATACATGTTTAGTCAATTTGAAATACTACTATACTTAAACCGTCAAACATGATTATTTACATGTGATTTGACTATGAAAGGAAATAAAAAGAAACATCATTACCTCATTTGCTATTAGAGAAGGTTTTCCTTCTTTTTTTTTCTTTTTCCTTTTTTAAACTAAGAAAGGCTTTAGTTGACTAACAAAAAATTGATATTAGATTTATCCCCCATAAGCACACATTTCTATTACGTACCGTTTATGTTCCGCAGGTTCCTATACATAATGGTTATAGTATAAACAAATCTTTTTAATTATGATCTTTCTAAACAAGATTATTATTCATTACATCGTGTGAGGAATTATTTTATGTGTAATAATACTACATGACAAAATTCGTTATAATTTTAATCTGGCTGTACGGACAAGTTCCTTTATGGCTTGCCAATAGCTATGATCCATATAATTCATGGATGAAAAGGATCTGGGGCAAAGATGGACCTGGTTGTTATTTGCTATTTGTAGACATCACATGGAAGGTTGAATCACGACTAATCTCAAATACGAACAAAAGAAAATCGCGAATAATAAATCTCATAGCAATAAAACTCAATACTATAATTAAGGAACAAAAGTTTCTATCAACTCTCACTACCCATATTATGGCAGTATTGAATGAAAATTTGTCACAATATGATTATTAAAATATGATGCTTTGGATATCCAGCTAGTTATCTTGCATTGACTTCTCAGTTTCAATGCCCCACCATTCATAACGTGTTCTAGCTTTACCCTCCAATCTCCATACACAAATAGTGTTCTTGTGTTTATGAAACGTTTATAGAAATTCTAAAACTTGTCCACGAACGCCGGTCCCGAATATTGATTTCCTGGGTCTTAGCTTTTTCTCTTACTTCCTCCGTCCCATATTAAGTGTTCATTTTTGACTTTTTGAATTCTTTTTTCATAAACTTTGACCGTAAATATTTTTCTTTATGTTATATAATGCTTACTGAAAATTATACCAATTAAAAATACATTCGAAACTCTATCCATTCATATATTTTGCATTGAGTATCATATAACATAAGAAGAAATAATTAAGGTCAAAGTTGAAGAAAAAAGACTTTAAAAAGTCAAAAATTGACACTTAATATGGGACGGATGAAGTAAGAGAAAAAGCTAAGACCCAGGAAATCAATATTCGGGACCGGCGTTCGTGGACAAGTTTTAGAATTTCTCTGTTCTTTTACACGCACTTATGCTGGTTAAATGTACAAGCAAGCCATCTAGGGTTTGTTCTCATTTCTTAATTATGAGAAACTTGTGTACGTAAGAGGCTTAGGTGTAGTAACGCCGGCAACGGCGTTGGCCGGCGTTACTACACCGCTCGGCGGCGTTGCCCAACGGCGTTGGGCGTTTTGCACCAACGGCGGTTGGGTCACGGCGTTGGCCCGGCACCAAGCCCCGGGGGGTACGGCGCCGCGCGCGGCGGACAACACAACGCCCACACACACTACGATTCGATAACCACACGGGCCCCAAAAAACTCGATTAGGGGGGGGGGCTGGTGAGTGGTGCCGGGTTGGTTGGGGGTTTTTTTTTTTAGGATGGGTAACACTACATCCCATCTAATGAGCTAGTGTTCTAGTTTTTATTTACACCATTTTTTTTAAAATAGTTACCTTTTACTCCCTTCTCCCCCTAACGGCTAGTTTTATTTGTTTTGTGGTCGGGGTTGTGTGTTTAGTTTAGTTTAGTAGTGGTTAGTGAGTTTTATGTTTTATTAAAATAAAATTAAAAAATTAAAAATATTTTTTCCCCCAATCCATCATAATTTTTGCGCAGATAGTTGAAGAAGCATCGGAAGAAGATTAGTCGCCGGGGCGTATTTTTTTATTTTTTTTTATTTCGGTATTTTTTTAATGTGTGTTTTTTTTAGTATTGTAATGTGTATTTGAATTTTATGAATGAAATGATTAGTTTGTTAAAAGAATGAAATAATTGTTTAGGGGGTTTTATGAAAATAAAGAGGTGAGTGGTGTTATTTGGTGTTATGATTAGATGAGTGGTATTGGTGTTGGTGTTATGCTGATGTGGCGCTGACGTGACATCAAAAACTTGGTGTTGCCAAGTTATGATACCTAAGGCTCTAAGACATGATGTAGAAACTTATTTATCCATATTTTTGTGTCACCATGTATGGGGACTTTATCAACAGCGCATTTACCCACTCTTTCTTAAGTGTGGTAATTAAAACACATGCATGGATAAAAAGTACAGTAATACTTTTTAACTGAAGAATTTTTTAAGTTTTATCGAGACGGGCGTTGGCCCTAAAAATCAGTTTTTTTAAGGCAATAATTATAATACTCGTGATAAATAAGAGATAGCAAGATGCTATTGATCACAGACACTAAAGGATGATTCTAACCGGCCCTAAAAAATTACAGTAACTCTTGGAGTTACAACAATGTAAATACAACAATCAAAAGAGAAAACCGCGTCATCCAAACCCAACAAATGCTGCTTGACCCGTTAGTTCCTTCCACAATCAAACAGTGTACAACGAAAGTAAAAAATAACTAGTAACCTTTGGAGTTTGGATAATCATTTTATGGAATTAAGATCTTAGTGACTAGCATGGGCTATACAGTGATGGTAGTTCTGAGTGAACCATGATAATATGATATACTCCATGATGGGAAAGGATGGAGAGAAAACTTTTTATTTTTATTAACGAATGGGCAAAAGAGCTACAATTGGCTGGACCATTGTGAGATGATGAACTAAGACAATCACAACAGGTTAATTAAGCAATAGTCAGTAAATTATTTGTCTTAGAAAGTGGGGGCTTGTGGGATTGAGCAAGCTGGCATTAGTCGGTGGCCAGTAGTCTTACCAAAGTCTCAAAGATGAACTGTTAAACTTTCCAAACTATGAATCTTTTTCTTATTGAATGGCAGGGGAAATTTTTGTTAATAAGTTAGAGAGCAAGGTGCACTAAAGTTATAAGGTGGGTTAATTACTTTATAAAGAAAAAAGAAAAAAAAACACTTTCCTCAAATTCTTTAAACACAACTAAAAAACCTCTTTCATTTTTTTAAACTTGGAGCGGCATTATGCCTTTGGGCAATGTTATAGGGCATCATGGTTAAATGTTATAGGGCATTATGCCTTTGGGCAATGTTATAGGGCAATGTTATGCCTTTAAACTTGGAGCGGCATACCATGGTCCCTATAAGGGCATCATGGTTGCACCGGAAGTGGCCGTTATAGGCGCAACGCCAACCGGAGGTTTGTGACTTTCTTTTATTGTAAAGATGAATTGAATGAGGGTTTTTTTTGGTAAAAAGTTTTTACACCCGGTAAATATATTACTCCAAAAAATGTTTAAGTATATAAGATTTAAGTGAATCTCACATCTCATCCACTTACGTAGGCAAAAAGCAAACGCACCATTTGTGCTTCATATTATACCTATCATAAGAATGACAAACAAAACTTATGAACTACTATAAAGAAAAAAAGCACAAATTAGATTACATTTAACCCACAGTGACACAAAAATAACCTAGTCTAAGCTGTCCTAGAAAATTGATATCGAACGCATTACAAAAAGAAATTTCTTCTTCCGTTAAGTCTGATACCACAGCATCATATCCGTCATACTCATCAAGTTCACGTAGACTATGGTCATTTGTTTCGCCACCATGTCGCTTATACGAAGATGCCATAAACTCAGTAGTCTCATTTCACACTCTTTAAACATCACTTTTCGAATTATCATCTTGCAAATCCATTGAAGTACTAGGCATAGAACCCAATTCCACAGTCACTCGTTTATCGTTGTTAACAACCTCTACACGATTAGGCTTTGGACCATGTTTTTTCAAATTATTCACCTCCTTTTCACTAATGGTACCGAAATAGCCCATGCTCCTAGAATCCTCCACATCTCCTATACAACCAAAAACATTAAAAGAATTCGAAGTAGTAGTAGTGTTAACAACCTGTGTAGCATTTGAAACCTTCGACTTTGGCTGTCTAGAATCCGTCTTCTAGTCGCTCTTTGGTTGAACTGGTATGTAGACAAGATGCGACTTCGAACCAATATGAACACCACGAACCGCTTACCTAGGAGCCTTTATATTCTTCAACACATTCGAGACAATTTTCTTCAGACATTGGTCTAAGACGTGGCCAAAGACCTTGCAGTTTGAACATCTTGGTGGTTTCCACTCGTACTCAATTCAAATAGTGTTTAAAATATGTCCATCACCCTCTATTTTTTGGATTTCCACCACAAGAGTATCTTTCAACTCCACATGAGCCCGTAAGTCGATCATAGCTCTCGCATAACTCGACCTACCCCATGACTCCGTACACATAGTTGTAGTATGTACGTCTGACATCAATGGTGTACCAAATTTAGTTGCAATAGCACTCAACCCATCTTTTGTAAATGCAGTAAAAGGAATATCATGGAATTTAACCCAAACTGGAACATTAGACAAGTCCTTCGATAAATTCGCATTTAGAGACCACTTTTTCTAAATTAATGGCACATTACGAATTAACCATGGATCATTCTCAAGCATTGCATCTATTCTGTTCTTAGAACTAAAATTAAAAGAGAACAATCCTTTAGAGTTCATCAATGTTCTAACAAGACCATGCTAACTCCAAGTGTTATTGATAACAAAATGGCAAGTTTTCTAGCTTCAAAGAATGTTGGCTATGGTACTAATAGTCAGTTGGAATAATGGAAGAAAACTTATGAGAATGTTGACTATGACTACGACCCATACGATGATGATATGTATGAAGGCCAGGAAATTCCTGACAATATTCAATCTATATGCGATAATTTGGATATCACAATGCGAGGTCGTAAGAAGAAATAGTTTACTTGAAATTATTGATTTTTTTATAGTCCAGTAACTTTGTGTACCTTCCTTTAAGGAAGTTATTTTCTTATGTAATGGGCGATGATGTGGGATTCATCCTCATCCTTTGTACTTAATTGTTTTTTGGAGTAATAAAATTTACCGGAGAAACCCTTTACCCAAAAAAACTCCAAGTGTTATTAACATCATTTTCAAAAACCGTATAAGCCACTCTTTTGCCCTAGAAAACCCCATAAACATAATTGCTAAATCGTTCATTAACTTCAAGAACCGACGTTAATGATATAGCAACAACAACCCCATTACCATTCGGGGCTACTAAGGTACAAAATTAACATTTTTCGTACTTAGTACTCCATTAAGAAGATTCGCATATGAAACATCCCGGTTACCAGTCAATTTTGCACCATCATTCGCCTTAACAAAACTATCATTTGCATAAACACTCTTCGATTTTAATGGTTTCCCATCGTCACCAAAAAAGATGAGTTTTCCTTGTAGCATTTTACTTTCGTTATCACGTTACGCGATAAGTGTGTGTTGTCATCAAATACATTTCAAGTTTATATATTGTATTTATAAACTTATCCTAATCCCACATGATATGTAAAAATTGTCAAACTCCACTATTTCACGATTCATTTACCTATACAAAACTAAGCGCCAGAACAAAACCAAACCTCATTCATAGTAATCATATCATCATTGGATATATGAAAACCTCCATTGTTCTGCCAAATCGGGGGAACTTCAGGGATTTTAAAGAGCGATTTAAGTAGGTCCGAGATCACCAATTATTCAATCGCTACTATTTTTTTTACTTATTCGTTCATAAGAACAAGAGATTATAATGCTATTCAAATACTCATACAATTATCTCTAGGCCCCCCTCACCACCCCTCTATTACACAAAAACCACTCCCCACAACTAACCAAAAAAGCACCAATATTGGCATTGAGAGTTTATTTATGATATATACACCACCTAATTCATCGTACACCACCAAGATTAGATGCTCTATAATCCTATTGCTCATGCACACCATCTATGAATGCAATACTATGTTTCCTTTCACATCTGTTTCCTTTTTACCATAGGAGGAATATACAAATGATTCGCAGTTATGAATTCGCATCCAGCGTATATCGCCAGTCGTGAGTGTTAGAGACATAGCGTCGGTATACGCTCGCTAGAGTAAAGATCTAAGAAACTGATATAAAAATTATTAAGAGTCAGTTAGAGACATGTAGATATGAGAGTCTCTTCGCTCTTTTATAATAGGATTTCCTTTCAATCTGATATCAGATCCAGAGACTAAAGGGAGGTTCCGTTGATAGCATTTTACTTTCGTTATCACGAATATTATCAGCTAAAGAAGTTGGACTTGGACTATCAAATGCGTCTGATAAGCTTGGAAAAGATCCCTCAACCATGCTTGGGAAGTTGGACTTGGACTTTGACTACCATTATTCTCCTTTGTTGGATTCACAGCAAAATAACTCTTCTTTTGTTTCACCCCTCCCACCCCAAACAATTTGAGTGAAGGATTTAGTTGTGTATTATAAGAATGTTATTTGGGATGGTGTTTTTTTGTTTTGTGTTATAAGAATATTATAAGATAAACATTGACGTGACGGCGCATAAAACCCGCAGTTATGGCTTAGTGCACCTAGCACTCTTAAAATAAAAACAAACACATACAAACTTCGGTTATACAGACTACACACCTATATAACAAACATATAGCGACTCAACCGGTGTAGTTGATATTGTTGTCCACAATTATAGCACCTACAACTAGGGCTGTAAACGAACTGGACGAACACGAACGGAGCTTTGTTCATGCTCGTTCATTTAATTTTAACCGGACAAATAAATGGACACAGACGTTTAAACAGCCGAATTTTCTTGTTCATGTTCGTTTATTAAGAAAATGAGTTGTTCATGTTCGTTTATGTTCGTTCATTAAAAAACTAAACAAACATAAACATTCGAACATAAATGAACGTAGAAAAAAACATAAAAAATATCAAATTATGCATACTATTATGCTTTATAAGTCTTGGTTTATTTAAACATACCCGTATTTAAAAGTATATAATTAAAAGATATGATATACGAACATAACATATATATAAACATAAACGAACGTTAATAAACGTTTAATTGGACCACATAAACAAACAAACGTGATTTGTGTTCATGTTCGTTCATTTAACTAAACGAACGTAAAATAATGTTCATGTTCATTCATTTAATAAATAAACGAACATGAACGAACTTTTTACCGAACGGTTCATGAAATGTTCGCTGAACGTTCAGTTCGTTTACAACCCTACCTACAACACACCTATAACCCTCGGCACAACGCACTCTCTTAGCGGTTAGAGATGACAAATTACTAAACCATTAGTCACATGCTATTTTTTTCACCTAATACCTCTAATTGATTTCGTTGATGCCAAGTTTTTAGATGTTTAACATATATAAACTCTTTCTTTATGATTAATACGTTTATCCGTATATATCCGCTTGTAATTAATGATCTATCCAATATTAACCCACTTTTGCTTCTAGCTCTTTGCTAAATTTTTAACTAAATTTTAGTCGTTTCTAAAATAAGATGGCAAAGGAAGGTTCCAATTAATTTTGGATTCCTAGCGATGTGGGACGATGTTGATCCATCCGGGTTGGGTAAGAAATGGTCCATGGTGAATGCAAATAATAGAATTATGGGAAACCACAATTCTTCCACACTATAAGACACAGGAAAATATAGCCAATATACGGGACCATAAGAATTTTCTTTTCTTTGAAAAGTCTTGGTCACTTAAATATCATTTACACAAATATAAAAACATGTAAAATCTGTTCAAGACTGAAATATGAGCATCCTAAATAAGAGGATGGTGTAAATTTGTTACTCATTCCGTTCCATTTTTATTGTTCACGTTTCATTTTTGTATGTCCCAATTTAATTGTCCACTACTAAAAATAGATAGAGAAATTAGATCAAGTTTACTATATTACCTTTGTTTGAAATTATTATTACAAACTTTAAAGAAGAATTTAATTAATTAGCTAAGGGTAAAACTGTCATTATATTAAAAAGTAAGAAAGAGAAAGCAGTAATAAATGCACTTTTCTTAAATTGTATTTTTTTTGTCGCAGGACAATAATTTTGAAACGGAGAGAGTGGTTTCTAATCAATTACAATCACATGGACTATATATTAATTTGTTGTTGCTTTTCCAACGTATAACATTATAAAACAGTACAAATTATAGGTATTTATCATGCGATATTTATACATTTAATTACTTATTTGGATGAACAATGGATATCACTTATTTCATTTGCTGTGAACTCTTAGCAGAAATAATAAGATGTTATTTCAAGGCTATTCCAAAGCAATGGATTACATAAATTTGGATTGATTTGGAGTTATTATTGTACCACATCATCCCAAATTATGAAATACACAAGTTGGGTTACCCGCGCTACGCTACGGGATGGTTGGCGGGCGGTTGTTTTGATTAGTTGTTTGCATTGTCGTCGTTTCAGTTGTTGTTTG
>BQNB010179555.1:0-12762 GCA_026074375.1 Tanacetum coccineum | reverse complement strand
GTAACCGCCAATCACCATGTAATATAGATTTAAAACGAAAACTATTCAACTTCCATTTTTAAGACCAGCAGGTGTAAAGTTGTTGAAAATCGTTTAAGCTCAGGTTGTTTAGACCTTATCTAGGATAAATGAATAACAAAGGCGGAATATTCAAACATTGAATCATTGTTATTAATACAAGGTTTTTCATCATCATCTCTAACTATAATGACTACTACAAGCCCCAATCTTACCTGATCAATGGTAAGACGGTTACATCAACAGGATCAAACTAATGATCTTGGGGCTACACCACCATGCTAGCATCTATCTCTTGTGGGACGTGTAAACCCACACACACAACACGTTTTACACCTTTGGTGCACACACACTTTTTGGCACACCTAAACCTATGTCTATGCCCCTCTTTATATAATAGAGGTTACAAGGCTTACAAAGGAAAGTAATTAAATGCTTTGACCATCTAATTAAATGCTCATAAAAGACTAATTAAATGCTCATAAAAGACATTTAATTCTTCCATATGTAGAATACCAAAGTGATCATATTAAGCCCTTGTTGTGTCATTCTTCTTCATTTAAGCACATGTAGTTTTGTAATCATCAAATCAATAAACCCAACAGTTAACTACCTCATACGGCAAAAATGCCTTCTGTAGAACCGGCCTAGGCGGTTCCATCTACACAATGTAACCGACTTTGCTGCAGATGGAATCGGCCCCTTCAGAGAAGGTTCCTCAAATCTTAAAAATTCTAGAAATGTTCCAAATGATTTCTAAACCTATTTTTCGCTTGAGATAGTGATTAAAGGGAGTTTCTTGATAATGCAAAAGACTCATGGAAAAGATCCAACACTTAGATCCTTGATTTTCTACTATAACAAACGCTGCTAATTCTAGAGGGGAATGACAAACAAGAAGTATGAATTGCATAAAAACCAAACCAAATCCTAAACGATTAAGCATACAGACAAGCATTCAAGAATTCAAACATAAACGACACGAGAAATAAAGACAGTCATACACAAACATGTTCCAAAGAGTTTAACCAAATGTAGGCATAATGAAGAATATGATTTTAGATTAGCAAATCGATTGCACTGACAATGACATGAAGGATACTGATTATATGCTTGTCTCTAATTGAATTTGAGTTCGTTTATTTGTGAAAAATAAGTATCGACCTTGTTATATTGTTCCATCGCTTATTTGTCGATTTTGGTTCTTAATAAAAAATTTCAAAACAATACTGTTTTGAAAGGAAGATCATAGACTTCTACAAGTATATCAACAATACTTTAACATAACATAAGTGCACAAGTAGCATGTATATCCTGTAGCATTGTCATGAAAGAAGCAAGATGAAAAGATCATGTAAACCATGATTGAGCATGCATAAGCTAGAACATCATACGAATAGATTTAAGGAATGCCAACAAGGAACAAGAACTATCAAACATAGATATGTCCATATCGAAATCATCATGTATCAAAATGACAAAATATGAGATCATACGAGACATCATATAAGAGACAAAACTACTTCAATATGTAAGAATCATGCAAGTCATATTTAAGCCTTAACATTTAGTATCACAAGTATAAGCATGAAAGTATTTTAAGAACAAAACAAAATCTTTTCCTAAGGATTACGCATTTGTCAATTAATCAAATAGTTATCAAACACCAAGATAATGATAAGACAAATAATCAAATAAGAACATTCAATCAACACATGTATATATGCAAATCAAGAAAGAAATATCATATTTACACCTATTATGGAAAACGTAACATTAGTGGTGTTTGGGAGAGAGAGAATAAGATGGTGAATTAATGGTTATAGAGGATTGACAAGAATGAAATGACAATGTCAAATTATGTAGATAATTTTTACGAAGTGTTTTTGAAATGGCTCCCTTTTTTGACAAATTTTTAAAACTTTTGGTGGAAACACCATGACCAAAAAATTGACCTTTTGTTATTATTTTAGAAACTGACAAGTCAACCTTTGATACTATCTAGACTCAATTGCCTTTAAAATCGCGGGTGGCACAACTTCTAATTCCATACGGTTAATTTTATACGAAATTCCCAAAATGACCCATTTTTCACAAAACTTGTTGTCTCGATTTTATGTATGGCTAATATGACCGAAACTCATCTTCACATCAAAACTTCAAGAATTTGTTCATAAAATATATACTTCAATATCAAATGCACACTTGATTTAAATGAACCACGGAACCATTCTTTACGGGTTTTGCCAAACACTAGTTTTAACCTGTTTTAACCATAACAATGACTTATTACTTTGACCCGCTTTAGAATATCATTTTACAACTACAACAAGACATCATTATACTTCATTATTACTTGAGTATTTCAGATGAAACATTCAAGTAGCCAATCCTACTTTGATGTTCATAAATTTTATAACAATATTTTTCAAAACACTCAACTTACTTATTATTAAGAAATTGAGATTATGCAAAATATTGATATAGAAAATGCAAAGAAAAAGATATATGCCTATATGAGGAGCACAAGACCTATTGAGCAAAAACAAGAAATCGACAAGCTAACACATAAATAACATGGTATCTCAAACAATAATGTTACATGAAAAACAACAAGCTTACATATAAAATGCAAAGAGTAAATAATACTAAATAAGATGCAACAAGTAATCATATAGCATATCATACATTATAATTATATCATGACTAATATGAGTTAACGAAATATTTACGGAAAAACATTTTTGACAAAATTAGGAGTTATCCCAAACACTCCTTTTAAAACCATATAAATATTCTTTAAGGAACTAAATTGAAAAACTAGCGGATGAAAGATATATAAGCAATGCAAATCAAGGCAACTAGTCATTTAGCATAGCATACGCAAATACTTTTCTTCGCCTTATGTTGAGTATGACGATGTATACCAAGCTTGATTATTGACCAATATGCTTTAATTTTAAACAAGTATGTATCAATGTTCAAAAGATACCAACCCAAATTGCCCGACTCAAAAGTTTGAGTTTCTATGTTAATACGAAACTTAAAATTTTGGACACTTTGTAGTATTTTTAAACTTCGACTTATTTAAACTATTAATCAAATTCTCTAATCCATTTTATTAGAAAGTAGACGCAATTCTCTTCGAAATGATAGATGGCACGACTCATACGGACTTACGGTTAGTATTTTATGAGCTTTTGAAGTTGATCAAAATTTTGATCATTATTCAAGCTTGTATAATAAAGATATTCAAGAATCAAAACTTCTAAGTATAAAACAACGTCATACTTTTCATATTAAGTCTCGCTTTTCGAGTAATTTGATACACGGATCGTACTCGATTTTGAAAACCATTTGTAGGCTTTAAGGTAAACTTATATAGCAAATTTTAATCATTATTCAAGCTTGTACAAAAAAGATATTCAACAATTAAAACTTTTAAGAATTGAACAATGACATACTTTTCATATTAAGTCTCGCTTTTCGAGTAATTTGATACAAGGATCGTACTCGATTTTGAAAACCATTTGTTTTGAAAACTAGAGCCACACAGCTCTGACACCAATTATGGAAAATGTAGAGGGGGGGGGGGTAAATACGTTTTCGTTTAAAATCTAAAAACTTTCTTACCAAATACCCGAACAAACTCGGCATAATATGAAAAGTACCAAATATAGTATATGAATAATGAAAGCATAGAATAAGCAAGTAATCACAACACACTCATAAACATTAAGACACAACACAATCATAAGCATAAAATAAATAAAGAGCGATAAATAAAATAGAGAACAAACCGAACACGATGATTTATAGTGGTTTGGTCACAGAGCTCCTCTCCGCCCTACTCCACTCCCCGAGTACCCAACTCGAGAGTTATTCCACTAGATCAACAAGCTCCCTTCTTGGCGGAGAGAACCTTACACAACATCGCTTACACTTTATTCGGTACTAAGCTAAATACCGAGTCCTAACACCAGTAGAACCAACCCATCGTCGCTTACCCTTTATCCGGTACAAAGCTAAATACCGAGTTCTAGATCAAGGTAGAACCAACCTAACATCTCTTTCAACACAACAATAAAACCCATATTGTAACCAGCTAGAAAAATCCTATATAACCTTTACATATTACAAGGTGTTTGATTGATGAATGCAATGAATAAATGATGTTCTAAATGAACTTTCATTGATGGGAAGTCTTCAAATGGATGAATAACATGAGATCTCTAGCCATGTAGATCTTCTTATGTATATGCTTGGTGATGGATGGAAATGGCAAGATCTTCAAATCTTGCTTTGGAGGATCATCATAGAAGTATGTTTACAACAAAAATGAGAGTTAAAAGCATTATGATCATGGTGTTTATGGATGCATTATTACAGATCTAAATGAGTGAAAATGTTGAAAGGTATGTCTTAGAAGTGATGGCCAACAAATTGAAAAGTCTCCTCTATTTATAGGCAAGAATTTACTGTTTGCCGGTTCTCTCGGAGCGTCACCGGTTCCCTTAGCTGGTTCCATTACTATTTTCCGGTTCCCGCCGGTTCCCTCAGCCGGTTCCATTATCAGAAAATAATTTGTTTTCATTTTTATTTTTATTTTGTATTTTATTTTTACTTAAAAGTGAAAGTAAACTTGTACATGTAAAAATAAAAAGTCTAGTTAAGTACTTGACAAAATAAAGTTTAGTTGTTTAAATAAAATATATATTTAGATGTAACCTTTAGTGTAAAAATAAAAGAGATGCATTTGTATAAAAATACTTATGAAAGCAAGATGTAAAATGAGGTTTGGTCATAATGCAACATAAGAAACATGTACGAACCTGTGTTGTAACATACGAGGAATCGAGAGGAGGAGATGTGATGATGTATATTGAGACAAAATATGATTACGAGTAACTTGTACAATTTATGTTATGTATTACATGTTATATGTTTGTCATCAACAAAACAATCGAGACTGTATAGATTAAATACCGTAATATTTACACTAACAATGATCATACTAATCATACATTGGTCAGAACTCATTCAATGGGTAGTATGAAGACTAGGAATGAGCAGATGCAAACACTATTTCCCACACCAAATAGATCCTCTAGGAAAGACTTATCTTTAGATAATACAATTTCAGAGGAATGGACGGAACCTGTATCACCAACAACTACTACCACATCTAAGCCCAAAATTAAGAGAGGATTTAATTCAAGCAAGACAAAGATTCTTCCAAGAAGCATTGCTGGCATGTGCAGGCAACGAGGTCTAATTTACCACCATATTAAAACTAAATTTGTGACTCATGAGTTTTTATGAGAAAGATTCGAGAAGTTCTTGATCATTGGAACAATGTTGTGCCTGAGATGACATTTGCAAAGACTAATGAGATGATCAAAGAAGAGATGCCACGTGAGATGCCACGTCTGGTTAATCTTGTGGTTAACCAGGATTGTGAAATTGATCCTATAAATGTACCAGATTTGATCTCTAAAGAATTTGCCACTCATGGACCAAAAATGATTGAAGAACTATTTCGAAAGCACATGCAGGATACCTCTCTTAATTTGTACCCTACAACAAGTTCGTCAACTGTTGAAAAATCAACTATTGATCTTCAACATCAGTTATATTTGAACATGAAGTCATCACCTCAAGATCAAGCAGCTGATCCAGATATATAGGAAATTTTGAAAGCAATGTTTAAAAAGCCATAACTTTTCGCATGTCACGATGAACATCATACGGATGTTGATCCTCCTAAAAGGGGAGAAATAGGGCAAAAAGATATTTTGGTAACCGACAGCAAATGAGAAGATGGGAATCTTTTGTGAATGAAAGACCAATTCTGCCAAAGATGAAGCGTTTGTAATAATCAACCCTTAGGGGGAGATTGTTAGGTTTAAGAAAAGTGTTTATTATTAGATGAATTGGTCTTTGTATAGTTTTGTTTAGTTTATAGTTTTATTAGTAATTATAATGTAATAAAGTCTATCTTGGTCAAAGTTAAGTGAAGTTGACCAAGGTTTGACTAGAGTTGGGAAAATAGAATATGAACAACAATAAGTATAAATACCCATCTGGGAGGGGTATTTATACAAGTCTTTACAATTTGTAAACTTCACTTCTCCTTCCCATTTCTATTTTTCCTTTGGAATGAAAACTTTAAAAATGATAAAAAAAATACTCTCTAGCTCCTCTCCTCTATTCTAAAGCTTTCGTATGATACCTACTATGCAAAAATAACATATAACAAAAGGTCGGCGTGCTTAACGTAAAAATCCATTTTGATAAATATTGCTTTGAGAAATTAACCTTAGGTGTTCTCTAATATTTTTTAGTTATTCATTTATTAATTCTCTAAACATGCGTATAAAATAAAAGAGGCTGTAAAATAAGCTTGTAATCAAAATAGCTAATAAATGAAGTATTATGATCACGAATGGCTCATCACCCACTAATCATCCTAATAACCTCGTTCTATTTTTTTATCACTACACATGGCATACATAAGTCGTACCCTTCCAAAAAATAGAAGCTCAAACTATGTACATATACTTTCTTTACGTAGACCGTCAATAAAGAGTTTTAATATCCAATTGTCACATTTCATATTTATTAAAACAAGTATGAAAGTTTAATCATTTTTATATATTTAATGCTCGTAAATGAAGAAGTTTTAATCAATGTCAATTGCTTTAGTATGAGTAAAAACTCGTGTCATCAGACGTACAATAAATGTCTATACAATTTTGTTCATATGAGTCTTCTTTCTAAAGAAAATCATTCTAAACATCACAGTCTAACCGATTGCTAAAAGATCAATCAATTTCCAAAATGATTATGTTTTATGGATAAAATCTTAGCATTCATAGTTTTGAGTCATTATCAAGATCTGATAATACATCTCTTATGATTAGCAGGTTCACTATGATCCTCTAACTCATATTTTATCAGCATTGGTATAAAAATATATCACTAAGATGCTCGAGGTATCCTTGCAGATCTATGAATGTGAGTAAAATCATACTAAGGTTCAACATTTACATGTGCATTCTCAGTATGACATTCATTAGTGCTTTCAGAACGTTTGTGTATTTTGTTATTGTATTTCTTCTAGATCTATGGTTGCTCCCACTTGTTTTTTGCAAGAAGAGACTATTCTTCAAATACTTAGCATATAAAGTAAAATAAACTATTCTCATTTAGGACATACAAAATACATTGAAAGTTATCGACTCTAGTTTGTTAATAATACGCTCCAAGAGATTTTACAAATTCAGAACTTCAATCAATACATAATATATTTCATCCCATTACATAATACAATGGTGGCTTGCTTACGTTCTAGGTTGGAGTCATATTATGTATATACACAACATACTCAATATTTTAACCTTGATAGTTTTATGAGGTAAATCAGTTATAATCATCAATAATCAAACAATATCAGTAGAGCTTGATTCCCTTGTTGGGCATACCATAAAATTATGGTATTCTAAGATGATTAGTATTGTGAGACAATCCCACAATTCATTTAGATGAACTTATACTCTTTGGCTTACATAATTTCCAACTACGTCAAATCAAGTGGCATCAATAATGGTATGTTGTATAGGGTTTGGATCTATTCATGCGTAGGGTTAAACGTGTTGGGAATGTATCTTGATTTTTTGAGCCAAAAAGGGAGTGGAGAGAGAGGTGTTAAGGAGAAGAATTTGAATAAAGCTTTGAATAATGAGGAAGTCAATGATGGTGTCATACCATCTTCTACGGTTTCTTTTGGGATCAATAATGGTACGTAAGATGAGAATTTAGGACAATGTTCATCTACTGTTCCAACTGCTAATGCATTGCGTCTGGCTTCTGTCTCGTTTGCAACACTATTGAAAGGAGATTCGAGTTGTAAAGGTTTGAATTTCCGCACTTTAATTACACAGGCTAGAAAGGGGCTGATGTGACTGTCCTATTGGAGTCTATTCGATTGGTTAGTGAACGGTATGCTAATTCGGCTTATGGTTTCTTCTTGGGAAAGTGGGTGGCTTACCCCGTTGTTTCTAACTATGTTAGGAACACTTGGGGTAAATATGGACTAGTTAAATCTATGCTTAACTCGTCTATCCGGTTATTCTTCTTCCAGTTTAGCTCCATGGATGGTTTGGATTCAATGCTTGAAATTGGTCCGTAGTTTATTCGTAATAATCCGTTTATTCTAAAAAAAGTGGAATCTGGATGTGAACTTAATGAAAGAAGATGTTGGTAATGTTTTGGTTTAGGTTAAACTCCATGGTGTCCCTATGACTGCAGTTAGTTAGGATAGTTTGAGTGTCATTTCTACTAGACTTGGTACTCCTTTGATGATTGACTCTTATATATCTGACATGTGCATCCAATCATGGGGTAGGTCAAGCTATGCTAGAGCATTGATTGAGATTTAGGCCGATATGAAGTTGAAAGATAATATCATGATGTCTATGCCTAAACTTGTTGGGGGAGGGGTTCTATACATGTACTATTCATTTTGAGTATGAGTGAAAACATCTCAGGTGTGCGTGTTGCAAGGTTTTTGGTCATGTTCAGGATGAGTGTCCCAAGAATATAGACCTGGGTGTGACGAAGAACTTAAAGAAACCTATCCAAGCTCCTAGAGGTGTTCTGGTTGGTCCGAAGGTGTGATTTAAACCAACCAAACAGGTTTATAGACCTCTTTCTGAAAAGACTGATGCCAACACTAGCGGAAATAAGAAGAAAGATGTGGAGCCTACAAAAGAAGTTAGTAATTCAAACCCATTTGATGTACTTAATTCGGTTGAAAATGATGTTGACTTGGGTACAAATGGGGGGCTTCAAATCTGGTTAGTAAAAAGGCCAATTCTAGTGGATCTTCATTGTGGAATGTGGAATCTAGTAGTACTAGTACTACACCTATTGTTGAAAAAATTGATAAAATTGAAAGACTAACTATTGATGGGAAAGTTACACTTGTGGATGATGAGGGTAAACCTTCGGAAAAGGTTGATTCTTGTCACACCCCCAAAACATGGCGCAACAGAATAGGAAACATGGGGGCGTGATTTTCGTAAAGTATCTCAAACACAAAGTACAAGAGAATGACCACTAAATGGACGTTTTGAAAATATACATCGTTTATTAAATAAAAGATCAAGTTTTACATCATTGAAAATAATCAAAGTTAAACGGTATTTAATGATGCTAAAAACATCAATGATTTAGTTTTATAAATGTTTCTTGTAGTAAATTCGTGTATGCATGCTGACTCCGAATGCGCTTCAATTAATCCTTATAAGAATAGGTACATGAGATAAACATGCTAAAAGGTGAACAATAATGTTGGTAAGTTCATAGGTTTAAGCAAAACATTAAGTATGGACGCAAGTTTAGTTTAGAGCTACTATTGTAACACATACAATATATCACAAGAGGTTTTTACAGCAGTACTAAATTAAGACACCGAAGCTAACTACATGATGCACCAAATATATGCCAAGTAAAGTATTTTTGTAGGTGTCTAGATTCACCCAAGTTTCGACATGGTATACGTCCGTATGATCGGGACCACCGATTCGGACAAGGATGCGAATCCCGATAGATCTATCTACAATACTCTCGCTAGCAACACAAATCAATAATTCATAACAATGGGCAAAGTTGGCTATCAGTACTTAGACTAAACCGTAACATTTAAAAGTAAAACGTCCAAGGTAAAACATAAAACAGAGCATGTATCTCACCCCTAAGTTTTATAAAAGTATTCGTAAAACAAGTAAAAGTGGGGCTATGAAACTCACCTTTTGTAGAAGGTGAAGCGGGAATAATCAACAAACTGAAGAATGAATACGAATGTCCTAACGCGACCTAGTAAAGTATATTGTACTTTAGATTCAAGCAATTAATAGTGAAATGATGCACGTGCGAAGTTTATAACGTTCTCATCACCCGAACGTGTTTGCGTTTTAGTTAAGTTAATCAAAATGTGAACTCGACAAAGTTATATTGTTTTCATTAAGTCTTGACACACAACGAAAGTTGCTATTTTTGTTAAGTTTCGACGTTAAACAAAACAACTATTTTTATTAAGTTTCGACGCTAAACAAATTATTATTTATTAAGTTTCGACGCTAACAAAACTATTATTTATAAAATTTAAGTACTCCTGCATAATATCCGTTTTATAAATATTTCCGTTAAATTCATATTTCGCCTAAAACACGCTGAGTATTCTACCAAAGTTTAATTACCAATTTAATACGCCGATATATTTATTACTATTATATTTTACGTCACTAACTTTAATAAATCATACTTCTCTTATTAATAATATTTTTGGAAAGTTTCTGACGCGCATAGAAAATACATATGTGATACTATAATATTTGTTAAGGGTTGTGTAGCTCGTTCGAACTCGAAAACGCCTAAAACCTCATTTTAGTTTCCAATCAGCTCACTTTTTATTATAAAATTTGCAGATTTTATTTAGTTTCACGAGGGCGTAACTCCTTCGTTATAAAGATTCACAGAATGGTCAAAAGCTATGTTTCAGAAAAATCGTGTTCTACAAATTTCTTTTATAAATTTTACCCGACTCGGACTCGAGATGGGTCGAAAATGTTTATAGAAATAATGCCTAAAAACATTGTTAATATTTTTCGATCTCTCTACGTTTTGATAATTACAAAATATAAAAACAATTAATGAAAAATTAAGTGTAAACAAGTAATTAGTAGTAAATTTTCATTTAGAAAATTTAATCACTTAAAGGTATGAATAAACAAATGCTTAATGTATTTTATGATCAAATGGTTTTTTTATTTAACCTCACACTTTTTATAAAAATGACACAAACATTTTTATATCTTTTACAAAACATTTTTAGATTTAAAAGAAATGTTTTATTCAAATAAATATTTTGAATTCAAATTTTCTACCCAAAAACGGCTAGAAATGTTCCAGAAAACATCTCCCCCAGAAAAGACAAAAAAGGGAGCGTCAGGCATGGGCGGCCCCCTTAATTTTAAGGGGACCGACACCCTAATTAAGAGGACCAACCACATGTTTTTTTGTCACGGCTTGCCTATAAATACTGGACTATTCCCCACTGATTTTCTCACCTTTTGCACACTCTTTCTTTTTGTTCTAAATCAGTTTATACTTTCTCATTCCTTTGATCATTTAATCATAAAGCTTTGTTTTCAAGTGATCCAAGCTTTGATCTTGAAGTGCAAGAGAAGAATACTTCCTACCATCAAGTGAAGGAGTATTATAGCTTAGTGTGTATCTTTGCAACCTTGTTGCAAGTGTATCATATCTTGTAAATTATTTGTGTATATTGTGAAGGTGTGTATTGTAGTTGTGTATATCATATCTTGTAAATATTAGAACTCGACATTTCGCTTAGTGTCGAAAATTGGTGTAAGCTAAATTGTGTAAGGTTTTCTCCGCCTAAAGTGTAACCTTTGCCCTTTTTGTGTTCTGAATATTTCATTTATAGTCCTTTAAATATTTGACTTTTGTCAGTTTATTCAGATTTTTGTACCGTGTTGATGGTGGTGATTTTATAAGATATGTGATGAATTGTGGTTTATTGTGATTAATAATCCCTTTTGGAAGGTATTATTGTGTTATGTGTATTCCAGGTGGTTTGACCCGTGAATTTTGAGAAATGCGGAAAAACGAGTCTGACACGTCCGTTAATGTCCAAATGAGTTTTGAAGGGTGTAAAGTGAAAATATGTCGTGTAAATACTCTAGGTTAATGGAAAGTATTTTTAAAGTGAATAAAAATGCTAATTAACTTTGGGGTAACTTTTACGGTTGAGTTTTACGAGTATATAAGTGATCCCGACACGAAAAGAAAGGCTCAAGACCCCATAGGCTACCATGGCCAATCAAAAGAAGACTAGGGAGACAAGGTGACTTAATTTTAGCTAACCTTGTCCAAATTGTACATAAGATGCTTTCCTTATCCTTATTTTTACAAATAGTTCATTTTCAAAATCAAAAAAATATCCTCTCCCTTCTCTCTTGTGTTCATCCATACCTACAACACACACACTCTTATAATTTTTGAAGTTTAATCAAGAAAACATGAAGACATAAATATTTGGGTTTCATCCTAGTGTTTGGTTATTCATTTAAACAACGTTTGGGTTGTCCCATTCGTGTCGAAATCTACAAATTTGAAGATTTTCTTGTAAGTTTTCAAATTTAAATTTTGTTTGTCCTTTTGGGTTTATTTTGATGCATAGATATTAGTTGTACAAGTTGATTGTTGTGAAAATTGATTTTTTAAAGCGAAACGAAAGAAAAAACTGTGTTTCCTAGTCTATATAGGTCCAATCTCATCTGCTAGCGCTTCTTCGTTGCTTGGTCGGGACACATTCATCGATTTCTTTTCATTCTTCCTGGGCTTGCAAGTGACTTACTTCTTTTGGCCGTTCTTGCTGTCTTAAGTCGTCCTATTTTCTTTATAAGCTGTTAATTGATTTCATGCCTGCCCTAAGGCTAATGGGAGAACTGCATGCCCTACTAGTCGGATAGAAGCCTACCCACCTACCAGCCTACCTTGTTCATATCGAGCTGGACAAGAGAGACACTCTTTAAAGTTAATAGAAGCAATTCCTTTTATAAGCTTGAAAATTGGCGGGTGTTTGGTTCGTGTAAAAAGAAAAGGAAAAAGAGGGTTTTTGTAGTTTTTATGTCGTGGTCGTGATGGTTGAATAAT